>BRXY01000246.1:0-41055 GCA_030267945.1 Triparma strigata
CCTAACCCTAACCCTAACCCTAACCCTAACCCTAACCCTAACCCTAACCCTAACCCTAACCCTAACCCTGAATCTCTGAGGCGAAGTGACAAGGTCAAACATTGCATAATGCTGATTACGGGAGGATTTCGAAGTATTGCTTTAGGAGGGACCGCACTGCTGCTCCGCCTGCCAATACTTTCACTCGCTGATAATAAATATAAATTGAATTTTGGCTAAATTTTTATGATTAAAATGTGATTGGAGTTCATTTCTCGCTACATGTTCATTGATTTTCCTTGTTTCTTGCACCAAATTTATCATTTAGCAAAACATATACGCCTCTCCCGATGAAGCTTGCGGCCACAAGGGCAATCAAAACATCATAGTCCCGAGTCAGTTCAAACACCAGCACAGAGCTTGCAATTGGGCACCCAAGTCGGCTTCCCAGAAATGAAGCTGTAAGTAAAGATGGAATGAGTTACAAAGAGTTGTTAGATCTCAAAACAATTACAGCTCCTTCATTTCCTTCCAAAATCCTCTCTCTCTCTCTCTCTCTCTCTCTCTCTCTCTCTTTCTCTCTTTCTCTCTCTCTCTCTCTCTCTCTCTCTCTCTCTCTCTCTCTTTCTCACCTGCTCCGACTAGCGCATATGCGGGCCCGCTTCCAACACTTCCAACGCCAACATCTCCAGAAACGCCAAACCACACACTGCCAACGCCGGCCCCTATGAAGAGCGATGGAGCTAGTACCCCGCCCACTAGATTGGTCCCTCTCGCGACGCTCGTTGCGACGGACTTCAGGAAAATCAGCCGTGTGAGCTCTAGGAGCGGAATTGTGGAGCTGGATAATAGGAGGGTGTTCAAAGTGTCGTAGCCGAAGAAGAGAATTCGAGAGTCCAGTGTTGAGAGGGCAGAGCATGTGAGGCCTCCGAGCATTGGCATGAAAATTTTCCAGTCCACGCCTCCACCTCCTTCTATTTCTCCCTCTCCTATTTCTATTTCTTTGCGCTCCTCAGTCCCAAAATTGGCAAGACTCTGAACATTCCAGAATTTGGTAGAAACAATTGTTAGACCTCCACCGCTAAATTGAATCCGCTAAAAAAGTTGAGCTCACCTTCTTCACCATCTCCTCGCTCTGCTCAAGCAAGAAAGCCCCCAAGCCGCAGAGACACCCAATGACGGAGAAATCAATTACTTCGCCGAAACTTAAATTCAGCGAGTTAATTACAGAGGCTGGCGTGTTGAAAGCTGCATCAAAGCGAACATGATTCCAGCAAAAGTCGTGTTAGAAATGTATCCCTCCACTCATCCATCAAGCTGTCCGTCTGTCAGTTCGTCCCGGCAATGAGCGTCGATCCCGTTACCAAAGAATTTATGTATGTCATATCATATGAGCATTCGCTTCACTCCTGCTCGCTTCGCTCCCGCTGTGCTGTCTAACCCAACCCTCACCTAAATCATTCCCAAGGCCGAAGTGAGTTATCAGCGACGCAGAGATGGAACAGAGGAACATCGTTATCAATTTGTTGTACTCATCGCCGCCGTCCTCTGCGCCGTCCTTTGCGTTGTTCAACTTCGCACCAACTTCCAGAGCGTATATGACTCCGGCGATGGGAGCGTTAAAACCTGCGCTGACACCTGCCGCCATGGCGTGCTGAGGCAGAGTCGTGTTGAACAGTGGTTTTATAACCTTGGTGTCCAACGTTTCGCCGAGCTCGATGCACGGACCTGACATGAGGGGCATGGGAAAAGCAGCACGTTAGCAACAATACGCATAAGATGATAGATAAGATATGATTACTGAACCAACAACCCAAGTGCCGACACTCCTCACCTTCCGGCCCAAGAGAATTCCCCGTGGACAGGGTCGAGATGGCCGAGAGAGTTCGTTTCAAGTTATCCTGAATAGGGATAACCGTCAAGAGCACCACCACAGCCCCGCCAAAGAACGGGATCAAGCTTGACGGTATAGAGCTCGACGAGCTCGTGGTGTAGAAGAACGACTGAAGTGAAGATATTGAGAGCTTCAGCAGGACTGTGACGTGACATGAGCGGAAGCACCGTAGGGTTAGAAATGTTGTTGTCGCAGTGCCGATAAAAGCTATCGACCCATCGCCCCCATCTCATCTACCACGTCGCCCCTCTTCCTTTCTCTCACCTATCGCGGCGCCAGTTGTCAAACCCAAAAAGACAGGAGGAAGGGACGAGGAGAAATAAGACACTGCCGAGCTGCTGCCACCGCTGTCACCACTGCTGTCACCACTGCGCCTGCTGCTGCCAGGCGCGCGGTCGCCGCCCCCGCTGCCCCTGCTTCTCAGTTGTAAGCCGTCGGAACAGTGAACGGCTTTCTTCGAAGGATGCGTTATGCAATTTTTGTGCTGAGGAGAAGGCCGAAAACTCAGCCTCCTCGGCAGCGGAGCGACATGTGCATTAAACTTTGGAGCGCGCCCGGATGGTGTGAAGGGCTGCACATTTCGGGATAATAGCAGTACGGTTACGGCCAGGAGTATCCACTTTCCCGCATTTCTCCGTATTTGGCGCGGCATTTCAAACACAATTCAGACAATTCTGGTAAATACTCAACCCAAACAAGAATTATGAAAATCCCCCCTCCCTCTTTCTACGGAGGCCGAAACGTGTGCCGATTTCTTCCCCTGCTCCTTCCATAGTCGTCTGTCCTCGATATTAACACAAGGACGGGACCCTGTCGGGTTATCAATCAAATTAATACACTAAAATACACTAACGATCGCCGTCTCCCCTGCTGGGCAAGGACCTGACCAAAAAAGGAACAGTTTTCCTCAAATGGACGAATCACAGGTCTCGCCACGTGCCTCACGAATAGCCTTGTCGCCATCCTCAGCACGAGCCTCGTCCCTCGCCGTCTCGCCGCATTCCTTGCCCCTACCTGCACCCAGCCCTGAAAAAAAGGAAAATATAGCAACGACCTCCTCCTCCTCCTCCTCCACCTCCTCGTCATCTTTAAAGACGAAGCCCCCTCTCGTCTGCCCGCCCGCCCCTCCTCTCAGTCCGAAGAGGCGAAAGCCCTCCGTGCCGCTCCACTCGATCTTGACTCCTTCCAAGAGTTCCTGGCGTCAGAATTCGCATCAGAATTCGCAGCCCACTCCGACCAAGGTTGCGTGGGGCTCGGAGTTCTCTCAGCCTACGACTCCTCCTTCGCCGACCTACTGCCTCCCGATCAAGAGTATATGCTCCCCTATTAAGGAGAAGGTGCGTTCCTATTTTTCATGAAACCCCAGCAGTCCTTTCCTTCTTCTTCTAACCATGACCCCCACTATCACCATACCGTACAACAGACTAGCTACACTGCCTATCCGATGCGAGCCTCGGTCCCCGCCCTCCAGAAGACGACTGTGCGACCTCCAGAACCCCACACATCGTCCTTCTGCTCCTGCGACATTTGCGGCCCCGACTGTCCCTGCGCTGAGATAGGCTGCTACTACGACTCCGGAAACGGTTGCAAGTGCTGCGTCAAGATGTCGCGGTGCAGGATAGGGGGTTACAAGTACGACATTAACGCGGTCGATAGGAAGAGGAAGAACATACTGAGAGACAAAGAGGTGAGTGATGCAATGCGATTCAAAATGATGACAAATCTTGATGCGACGCCATCTGTAAATGTACACAAACCTCACACGAATGACCAACCCAATCAATCAAAATAGGGGGGAGGACGACGGAAAAGAACGAAGAAAACGATTGAAAGTGTTTGAAGCAATAACAATATTAATTTTTGCACACAAAGCCAAGAAGCCAAGCTAGCGCCAGCAATATTATTATTTAAGTTTCAGTAAATGATTGTTCAGTATCGGTTGTCATCCTCTTCGGTTTCAAGCTGCCCCTTCTTCACGGCCTCGATCAGGAAAAGGACGGCCACGCTGAGGCCAACCCCAGTCCCCACCGTAGTGCCAATCGCCGACGCCAAGCTGTGAGACTTGTCAGTCAGGTACGAGAACGTAGAAGAAGACGTTACGATCGCAGTCACCATAGATATTGAGAGAAGGGCAGGGGACGGAAACGTGCGGATGAGGGGAACAACAGGCGCGAGGATGTTCCCTGCTACCGCCGCGGAGCGGGCCTGCTCGATCGGGTTCATTTCGCCGTCCTTGTTATCATCGTTGCCTGCGTCACAGAATAAAGTTGTTGTAGTGAATGCCACGGGTGACGACAAGGGCACAAAGGTCCTTGAACTGCCGATCGACGTTAAGCTCTGTGCTCCGCGCGTGCCGTATGTGAACGCCTCCAGGCCCGGTAAGGAGCCGCAGAGGAAGAGGAGCACGAGACCGACGTGGTTGCTCTGCATCTTATAGCTAAAAACAAGGATGAAAACAAGGTTAAAAACAAGGTTATTATTGGTTATTGACGCCTATTCCTCAGCCGAATGTGTGCTTGGTCTAATTGAATGACTGGCGCTCGTTTAGAGGTGCTAATCGATGAGGTATTAAAGATCAATATACCTGGGACCAAGAAAAGAGGGACTGCACGATTTGAAGCGCACAGTCGACAATTAGCAAGCATGAGGTCAGTGCATGATCGTCAGCTACGCTCTCTCAGCCCTCTGCGTGTGGCAAGAGTTCCTTTCAAGAGTTCCTTTCATGTTTTTGTATCTGAAACCTGGGCGCTCCCGCTCTTCCTCCTTTGCATTACTCAAAAGTGTCTCTTTCCGTCGCTTCATTCGCCATTCGTTTGCTTTTCCGAACTGATGAAAGGTAGAAGCGCACCGTTCGTAACTACTGTCATTAATTTCGCGTCAAATTGACCCTAAAAACTCCCCGCTACTCCCCGCTTAACTACGTCTCACAATCTAATCCTCCCTCCCTCCCTATCCCTCCCCCTTAGCGACTCTGACGACGACGTTCCTCTCGGTCAGATGGTGAAGAAGTCTCCTAAGCCCGCCGCTGAATCGATGGATTTCGAGAGCGACGACGATGACATTCCCCTCGGACAGATGAAGAAGAAGGCTCCTGCCAAGGTGAGAAAGGGACGGTGCTGGAAATGCTTCAATAAATGCTTCAATAAATGCTTCACCGCCACCGACAGACACCACCGCTACCGCTACCGGCTGCTGCTCTGCTCCGCTGTCCTATACTAGGGCTGTCCTATACTAACCCTAACCCCTTCGCTGCCTAACCCTCCCTCTTGTAACCCTTCGCAGAAGAAGGCCCCCGCCAAAAAGAAGGCACCTGCTAAGAGTGCTAAGAAGTCCCCCGCAAAGAAGTCCAAGCCCGCGGCGAAGAAAGCCGCCCCTGCGAAGAAGAAGCCCGCCGCCAAGCCCAAGGCGAAGGCCGGCCCAGCCGTGAAGGCGACGTCAGCCTCCCCCGCCTCCTCCCAATTTTACGCCAAGGCGGAGAAGGGGCGCATGATCCAGGCCATCCTCTGCCGCTGGTGGTACGGAATTTCCTGGCCCTCGGAGGAGGCCCTGTCTCGGCCCGTGCCGAAGGGCTACGAGAGCCTCGACGGCTTCTCCGGAGTGTACGTGAGCACGGCCGGAGGCGAAGTGGGTAAGATCCTCGACAACCGCAACCACGAAGAGTGCCCCTGCTTCAACAACCTCATCGCCACCCACGCCGGAGAGCTCAAGACGACCCTGATGAAGTGCATCGAGGGGCAGATGGAGAAGCTGGACGACAAAAATTGCGACACTATGAAGGATCTGGAGAAAATGAAGAAGTGGTGCAACGGAGTCAACGCTGACAAGGTTGAGAAGGAGGGAACCAAGGTCGCCAAGGGGTTAGGGCTCTTAGACTGAGACTAGAAGAAACAGAAAAAATAAATAAAAATGTGCCACTTTGCTATGTAAGTTATGATATTTTTGTTGTGGGATGTGTTGGTGGTGGACTGTTGTTGTTGTTGTTGTCGTTGTTGTTGTGTTTGTGTCTTTTTTTTGTGTGTTTGTGCGTTGCGTGTAATTTGCCCTCCCCCTTAATGCCCCAAAGTGCATCCAATTCCATTCGTTCATGTGTCAATGTCAACCCCAAACCGCAAACCCCAAATTTCTCCAAATTCTCCAAATTAAAAACCGAGGCCCATGTGATGAGTGAGCATGTCGATGAAGTAACCGTCCCTGAGGGACATCTCCCACTCCACGGCGGTGAAGGGCTCGAGATTGGGGTTCGCCACCTGCTCGTGAACCAGAAGAGCCAAAAACACGAGCGATCCAATGTACTCGATCCTCATTGGGGCGACCATGGCAGCCATCGGGTCGAACGCCCCAGTCTCTTCGTTGAACGTGAACGTGGCCAGCTCCTCAAAGTCGGCTGCGGCCTGCTCATAGAGAGATGAGAGTAAGGGGGGTTAGGGTTGCGAGATAATAATTGTTCCTCGCTTATCTCCTAATAACTCTAACCACACTACACTCAGCTCACTCAGCTCAGCTCACCTTGCCGAGGAACGTATTCACCTCCACCTCGCTCTTGATCTTGGCCCTTAACCCCACAATCAGCTCGCTAGTCAAGAGCGCCTCGTTGCATATGGGCGAGATCTCGTCGATCGACGCCACGCAGTTGGCCTGGATGCTCAGGACATCGTTCATGAGGTTCTCCGCCTGCTCGATCGAGCACTCTCCATCGTCGATGCACTCCTCGGCCATGGCGAAGACGGCGTAGTCGTCGATGGTGGACTTCAGGGAAGCCTTTGAGAGGGTGGGGCGGTGCGGGACGGCGAACCTGTGCGGAACTGGGAGGCAAATGAGGCAACGAATATTAAAGCTGGTGGGTGAGATGGGTAGAGACATCAAAAAAGGTACAAAGCCGGAGTCGTTGGGGATACTGGGGTTCACAATCCGGGACCTGGTGGGTTGTTATCGCTTCGAAACAATAATATCAGCATAGCGCCGCGAATTTCTGCTGATCAGGGCTAGAAGAACATGAAATTCAAGGGTCAACTTTCTCGGTGTCAGGCAGGAATCAGCTCAGAGCTCAACTTACGAGTTTGAAATCCCGATACAGCGTTCAAGCCGATTATCATAAGCGTCAATGTGAAAATTTGTTGGGCGTTCGTCATCATCTTAGAAATTTTCTCTTTTTTTTCAGGCAAATAACCAAAAACAAACAAAAATCTTGATCCGGAGAGAACTTTCGTTTTTCAACGGTAAAATTACACCCTCGAGCATTTCATTGTGAAAATCAAAGCGGGTCCCCCACTCTGATCCCCCCAAATCGCTTCGTGTCACCAGAAATTTTAAATTCTCCTCATGCCCTGGGTCCTCTTCGCTTGCTGCTCCACCTTCAAACCCTAGCTGACCCCTCCGCTCCGCCCCCCCCCCCCCAACCTCCCCACCCCAGATGCGGATAACGATCGATGAGTCTGATATTCTGTCCTTGCTGAATGGCTACCTCGTCTCGGCGGGCTTCTATCACACCTCTTACATACTCGAGCAGGTGAAACGAGAAACATATCACACCGCCCAAAACCTACCCCGCTCGCCCACCCTCACTCACCCCACAAACACAAACACAAACACGAACATACAAACGAACAGGAAACGAAACACTCCAACTACCAGTACGGACGTGACGTCACCTTCGCCCGTGAGCTGTGCCTCTCCGGCCGATGGTCCGACCTGAAGAAATTCCTCGCCCCCATGAAGCGCTCCAATTTCGACTACGACCGGAGCCTGTTCCTCGTGGAGAAGCAGATATTCCTCGAGATGTTGCACGCTCAGACGAATCCGACGGCCTTGAATGTGAGTGAGTCGCCTTCGACGCCTTCTACTAGTTCGGAGATGCTCGTGGAGCAGCTCAAGGTATTGGAGGGCAGGTGCAGTCAGGAGGAGGTAAGAAGCTGCGAATTCACCCCCGCCCCCACCGACTCCGCCCATTCTAACCCCCAGCCAAAGTTTCACGGCTTGTGCTTCTGCTTGACGGTCAAGTCGCTCTCGAACCACCCTGAGTACAAAACCTGGTCAGTCTACGGTGGCCGCTTCGAACTCTTCAACGCCCTCCTCAAGCACCTCCAGTCCGTCTTTCCCGACCAGGTCGAACGCAGGGGGCGCGCCAAGGAGATGCCTGACAACCACCTCGTCAAGATATGCCAGCTCGCGGTGATGCAGCAGATTCAGGTACGACGCAGCGAGGAGTGAAGCGACGAGAAGGAACACGCCGATTCCGTTTTGTTACAAAAACAATCGCCACCGCCACCATTCAATTCTTACTCATCACTGCACTCCTCCTCAACTAACCCTTCCCTCGATGCTCGTCGCAGGAGCACAAGTACCACAACCCCAATGCTAGAATACCAGAGGACTTTTTCGCCAGCGTTTTGGGGGACGTTTTCACGTACAAGAAGAACAGTGACGTGACTGGCGTCCCTCAGCAGCCCTACGGCGTCTCGCAGAGCGTGCCGAATGGGCAGGGGATGTGTGAATGGATCCTCGACCCTGTTGAGGAGAGGAAGAATGCGGTTCAGGAGGTGAGAAACCCTGAAGCCCTCTGTCAATCAATGTCCGATATCCCCCTAACCCTCTCAACAACACGCAGGCCAACGTCACGACAGGCCTTGATAGAAGTCTGACAGACGACAAGAAGAACGGCGCAATCCCTCCAGTGCTGGGCAAGGTCGTGGAGGAGGCGCAGGGCTTCTTCTCCATGGACGAGAAGAATGAGGAGCCCAATGAAAGGTTTGACCCGCCAATGGAGGTGACGCACTTTCCCCCCGCCGCCGTTGAGAAGAGGCCCCCGCAGGCTTGGGAGATCAAGTGGAACGAGGACGAGGACGATTCTGGCGAAGAGGAGAAGGAGAGGAAGAGGAGGGAAGAAGAGGCCAAGACGAAGGAACTCGAGGAGGAGGTAAGAGCCTTTCACTGACACTGACACTTCCACCACCTCAGCCCAATTCTAACGTCGCTCCCCTCGCTCCGCAGGCCGCCGAAAAAGAACAAGAGGCACTGGAAAATCCACTGGCGTACCCGGCCATGAATCCCGAGGATCCATACGGCCACGTCACCGCCGAGGACAGCTTCCTGCGCTTCAAGTGCCTCGCCACCATGCAGGAGTCTCACCCCATCCGCACCGTCGCCTTTTCGCCCACCGGCTCTGTGTTCTGCGTGGGGACCAACTCCAAGGCGCTCCGGCTTTGCCAGTTCAACGAGGAGGAGAATAGCATCGAGGTGCTGCACGAGCGGGCGAGCCACCATTCCGGGAGTGTATACGCGGCGAGCTGGAACAGTGATAGCAGGCTGATTGCCACGGGCAGTAATGACAAGACTGTCAAGGTGAGATGCTGCAAACGAACTCCAACCCCAACCCCACCCCGCCCAAGTCTAACAATTCGTGACCGCCAATCTTCCTTCATTCTGTAGGTGATAAGAGTGTTCCTGGAAGACCAGGACGACGGTTACGGTATGGTTTCCAACAGCCTGGAGTCGAACGACCTGGTTCTGAAGGGCCACGGCGGCACCGTCAGGGACGTGTCGTTCCACAATGAGGACAACGGCCGCCTGCTGTCCGTTGGAGCGCACGACAACCTGGGTCTCGTGTGGGACATCGTCGGGGTGGGAGGTGCCGAAATCGCGCCCGTCCGGAAGCTGGAGGGCCACGAGCAGACGGTCTACTGCGGCAAGTTCTCGCCTTTCGAGACGCACTTTGTCGCCACCGGAAGCGCCGACAACACCGTCAAGCTCTGGGATCTAAGGAGCAACACCTCGACGGGCTCCACTCTGACCATCAAGGCCACGTCGCCCATCCTCTCGGTCGTGTTTTTGTCCAAGTACAGCATCATGAGCTCGCACGCCGACGGAACCCTGCGCCAAGTGGACATCAAGACTGGCAAGACCGTCTCGGTCATCCAGGCCCACAACGATGAGTGCCGCTCCCTCGACACGACCCTCTGCCAACGATACCTCCTCTCAGGCGGCTTTGACGGCTCAGCTTCAGTCTTCTCCACTCTCCACAACCCCGTCCCCGAATTCAAAGCGAGCATGAGAACGAAGGCAGGTGGGCGCATTCTCAACGCAAAGTTCCGTCCTCGAGGGGGTCTCGGGATGCTCATGGCAGGGGCAGACTGCACCGTCCAATATTGGGGGCCGTCCTAAAAAAATCAAAAATCAATGAACTCAATATTTAAATTCTTATACGTACTAGTATTCATTTGAAGTTTTTGACGTTTGTCCCTCTTTTTTTTTCTCGACTCGGTTTAGTGCACCATCGCGCGCTCGACTTCATCGCCAGAGAGTTTTTCTCTGACTGACTGACCTGAGGCAAGAAGTCTCTCTGGGGATGGCAACCCACGCAACAGTCCCTCTCCTCCGGCCTCTACTAAATTCCGAAACTTAATCTAACTACCCAGGTACAAATATTTTTTCAGCCAACTGCCAAGGGATCTTCACGAGATCCCGGCCAATTATTCACCCAACCCCTTAAAAAACTCCACCTCGTTGTTTCACACTAACTTAAAATGAGCGACGTGTCGCCCTCAGCTCTCCCCGAGCCGGTCAGCAATGTGCAGATGCGCCGTAGCTCGTTCAACAATCTCCATCACTTGGAACATTCATGGACGCATTTACCTCACGGCCTAAAAAGGGCTGCACTTATCATTACGATCGGAGCCGTGGTCGGATGCGCCGAGTTCGGCGTTACTTCTTTGCTGGCGGAGCTCGTCACCAACAAGTTCTCCACAATTCAGGAGCTAGTGGACGATGATCAATCACAGGTGAGGACAGACTTGGAAGATCACTCCTCGAATATCTCTTCCTAACTCTGCTCGCTCCCAATACCGCAACAAAAACAGTGGAAGGCGTACTTGATCATGCTGCCAGTGATAACTGTGTTGTCCACGATTGTCGTGTACCTCTCCCCAGTCAGCGCAGGATCCTCCCTTCCTGAGATCAAAGGCTACCTGAACGGCGCCTATGTCCCCAGCCTTTTCGGCATCGTAACCACAGCCGTCAAGGCCCTTGGCGTTGTTGTTGTCATTGGCTGTGGGTACCCTGTAGGACGTGAGGGTCCCATGGTTCAGATGGGCTGCGCCCTGGCCTACCAGGTTGCGAGGCTCCCTATCTTCAAATCCGTCATCACCGTGGAGCACGACCCCTCCAAGACCAAGGAGGCTGAGGCGCAGGAGAACGCGCAAGAGCGCACGTTAGTTGTCACTATTGGAGGAGGTACGAAACATGAACTATGAGAGGTCGTTCGGCCACTCTCTTTCACCATCACCACACTTAATTCTAACTCGTCGCTGCAGCTGCTGGCATCGCGGGGGCATTCCGATCTCCCATCGGAGGAGTCCTGTACATGATGGAGGACATGGCGAGCTACTGGAACCACGAGACTACGGTCCGCGCCTTCGGTTGTACCATGGTCACCACCCTCGTCTTCAGCATGCTCCTCAACAGTTCCCACGGAATCAACTATGAAGCTCTCGTGGTTTTCGACGAGGATCCTCACCAGGCCGACTGGAAGGCCGTCGACGTTCCCTACTTCATCATATTGGCTCTGATGTGCGGAGTGCTCTCGTGCTGCTACAGCGAACTGCTCTTCTTCTTCCAGCGCGTGCGCAAGCAGCGCAAGTCGTGGAGATCTCCCCATGCAAAGGTCTTCGAGGTTTTCCTAGTCAGCGCTGCCATCTGCATCATTCCCCTGTACATCGCCAATTTGTTCGGATGTGTCCATGACCCGACTGATACGAATGAATGCGACCCTGACCACTGCAACGCCTGCACTTCCTGCTGCAAATCGTTCTTGTTAAGCGACCAAGCAACCTGTGATGCTTGCGTTACTGAGGAATGCGACCACCACGAGAGCGGAGGCGGACACGGAACCATGAGCCTCGTGCGCTTCACGTGTGACGAACACTACTACAACGAAATGGCGACGCTTTGGCTCATGGGAGAGGAGGGAGCTATCAAGCAGCTCTACAGTAGGGACAGTGTGAAGACGATGCTCTTCCACAAGGAGACGCTGCTTGCGTTCCTTCCCGTGTACCTGCTCATGGCCGGCTTCTGCGGAGGGCTCGCCATTCCGTTCGGAACCTTCGTACCCAACCTCTTCATGGGCGCGGCCTTTGGCCGCTTGTTCGCCGTAGTGACTCAGGATTCCATCGGCATCACGGGCCTTTCCTCTCCAGGGACGTACGCTCTGATAGGCGCAGGAAGTGTTTTGGGAGGATACACGAGAATGACCATAACTGTCGTCATCATGATAGCCGAGGCGAGCGGAGACGTGAGCATTATCGTGCCGCTGATGCTTTCCGTCCAGCTGTCGAGGTGGGTTGCCAACTTCCTGTCCGAGTGCTACGATGAAAAGATGATGGAGTTGCGCAGGATCCCGTTCTTGCACGACGAGGTGGAGGACGAGCTGGCCAAGGACACTGCCAAGGACGTTATGTTCAAGGCCGTGCCTATCAAGGTCAAGGAGACCGTTGGGAACCTTAGGGACCTGCTCGAGGATCGAAATGCTCATTATTCTGCCTTCCCTGTTGTGAGCGAAAAAGGGTCCTTGCTAGGCTTGGTCCACGGCCTCGTGCTCGTGCGAGTCCTTGCGCCCTACTTGGACCAGGCTGGCAACGACGCAATCGTGATTCCCATGGACTCGATCATGGACACTGCTCCGCACACTGTGATGCTGAACTTTCCCCTTAGTCGCCTCTTCCCTCTGGTAAGGAAGCTCCAGGTCGAACACGTAGTCGTCCTCAATGATGTGGGACAGCCGGTGGGTATGGTTCCCCGGACTGCCCTGGTCGTCGCCGAAGGCCAAGTCCACAGCACTCACCACAGGGCCATGAAGAAGCTCGACATGGCAAAGACCGCCTCCACCATGCGCCGGGCGTCCATGAAAGTCAACACTCAAATGGGGTTGACCGGCTACGAGGGTGGAGAACTCTACGAGGAGGAGATGGAGGCGAAGAACAACATGAGGAAGCTTTCGAGGTGGTTCTCGGTGACAAACAAGGAAGAAGCGGGCTTCGTAGAGCGCAATACAACAACTGAAGGTGTCGAGTTGGCGACAATAAGCACTGAGAAGAAGGCTCAGCTTTGAGGGGTTTGTTTGGGGGGTTAATTGGGGGGGGGGGGGGGTAGCAGTTTGGGGGGGGGGAGCGGGGGTAGCAGTCGCTTTTCGACTATAGGTTTAGATTTGAACATTTGTTAAAACAAAAACAAATCGACGACGCTATTAATTTAATGAAAGCTATACGACATCCATGAGGCCGTCTTCGAGGCGCTGCGCTCCATCCTGATCCAGCCTTCCCAAAGATTCGTCACTCCCCAACTGCTTCAAAATTGCAAGGCAGCACGCCGTCAATAGAATTCCTATCGCTGTTGCCGAGCTGCCAAAAATCATTCTGCTGGCGTAGTACCGTTCCGTTTTGATCTCGACGATCTTGAAAGTTGAAATCATGATGGCGAGGAAAAGTACTCGAGGGAGGGAATAACAGAGATAGAAATAGCGCCGTGAGGGCTCCAGCCTCAGTATTCTGTCGATCTCTGCGTCCTTCAACTTGTACACTATTCCCTTCTTGACAAACAAGAAGATAAATAAACCCCCCAAAGACAACCATCGGTAGACATTATCGTCGGGATTGTCTCCCCCCTTTAAGATTGGAAGCCACACCTTCAGCCCTGAACAAATGCAAGAAACGCCGCCCGAGAGGAAGAAAAGGGCTAGTTCAATCATTAGAGTCCGAGCCGAAACGGAACAGCCCACCCACATGGCCTGTTGCTGCTGAAATTGAAGACTGACGCTGCAGTCGTCTGACAGCAGGATGTTGTAAAAGAGCAGGTGGAGGTGTGGGATAGATGTGACAATTCGCTAGGGTCGAAATTGGTATTAAATTTCCTGACAACGAATTTGCACTTCACGATATTCCGTTTTTGCCAGTATCTGGGCTCCAAATCCAACTGTCCTTCTTCTGAGAAATACTTCTGGAAGAAAAACTTGCAGAACAGTTCCAGTGTAAGAAACCGATAGCTAATCCGATACATTCATCTGGAAGTGCGGTAGGATATCCTGCCTGAGTGGTTTTCTGAGGCCCCACCTACTCGCCAAACCTTCAATTTAGCTGTGACGAAGTTTGCACTATTTGGTCATGCGTTCCATACTTATGCTGTCCCTGCTCGCCTCGGTGGCGAACGCCTTTGTCCCACTCCAAGCTCCGGGGGTGACTCGCAACGCCCAGAAGATGATGGCGCTGCCCATCGACCTGAAGGGCAAGGTAGCATTCGTCAGCGGGATGGCTGATCCGAATGGTTACGGTTGGGCCATAACAAAGTCGCTGGCCGAGGCCGGGGCCACAATCGTCGTGGGCGTGTGGCCGCCTGCGCTGAAGATTTTCGAGACAAATTTGAGGCGGGGCAAGTTCGACGAGGATATGATGCTGGCCGACGGCTCCAAAATGGTCATTGAGAAAATATATCCGCAGGACGCTGTCTATGACACCCCTGATGACGTTCCCGAGGAGATCAAGACCAACAAGCGCTACGCTGGCCTCGACGGGTATACCATCAGCGAGGTGGCTGCCAAGGTGGCAGGCGACTACCCCCAGGGCATCGATATTTTGGTGCATTCAATCGCCAACGGCCCCGACGTAAAGAAGCCCCTGCTGGAGACTTCCCGTGCCGGCTACCTGGCTGCCAGCTCCGCCTCGGCCTTCAGCATGGTCTCCCTCGTTCAGCGGATAGGCCCTCACATGAACCCCGGCGGATCTGTCATTAGCCTCAGCTACCTCGCCGCCGAGAAGACAATTCCAGGCTACGGCGGCGGCATGTCGTCGGCCAAGGCGCAGTTAGAGTCGGACACGCGCACGCTCGCCTTCGAGGCGGGACGCAAGTACGGAGTCCGCGTCAATACGCTGTCTGCGGGTCCTCTTAAGACACGAGCTGCGACTGCTATCTCGGAAAAGGGCGAGAAGGCGTTCATCGAGTTTGCGATTGACTACTCAAAAGCGAATGCTCCGATGGCGCAGGACCTCTACAACGATGATGTGGGCAACACGGCCGCCTTCCTGCTCTCACCGCTCGCCCGCGCCATCACAGGAATGACAATATACGTCGACAACGGCCTCCACTCGATCGGCATGGCGGTGGATTCCCAGGCTATGATGGAGAGTCCCATAGGAACATCGTTTTCGCCGGAGGTGGAATATCCCGGTCAGCGTTAATTAAAAAGAATATTATTATAAAAAAATTTAAACGTTAGTCATGGGAGCATATTATAATTTACACGCACACAAAAGCAAAACTAGACCTGGGCCTGGGCAGTGTGAGCGTGGCCCACGGTCACCTTGAACTTCCTCTCTCCTCCGTCGTACTGGTTGCTGACGTACGTATTGTCCATGCACTTCTGCACGACCTTTTCCTCCTCCTCCGCCGACAGGCAGCTCTCGAACTTGGGAAAGAGCTGAAGGCGGTCAGGGAGGGGTTTGAGGTTTTTCAGGGTGGGAATGTCGCGGCACAGGGTCTGGAGGGAGGGGATGGTTATGCAGGCGTGCCCCTTCACCTTGCCCCCTTCGCTTGATACTTCGACTAAGAGTCCCGAGGTTCCGTGTGTCAGGCCGGCAGTACCGTGGAAGCTCGTGCACAATTCGGATACAACCAGATTGCAGCTCGTACCGTCAATCACTGTTTCTGCGTCGCATAGGACGCTCTGGCTGTCCTGGTGGTGTTTGGTGTGCGTCTTTTTCGGAGAGGGGCTCGTAAGACGTTGCCTCGACATCGTGGTCCCAAAGTGGGAAGGGGTAAGGTGGGATTTATTGCTCTTGGTCGGTCTGACCTTTGTCTTCTTCTGCGGAAGGTGGCCGGCCGTCAGGTCACGGTTGCGGCTATTTTTGCTGTATCCGGCTTGTTTTGAGGCGAACAAACTCCACTCCTTCCTCTGATAGGTTGGTTTGTTCTCCTTCAGACGCTTCATCATCTTGACGTTCTCCTCCACGTGCCTGTTGTAAAGGCGCTCTGAGGCTTCGAAGTTGAGCGACTTCAGAGGCACCGCTCTTCCGGGAATTATTGTGGGGGTTGCCACGTTCATGTGGCAATCAACGATGGGCCGCTGGTTTTTGTTCAGCCGAACTCCAGGCAAGTATTCTCTTGCGCTCTCCACAGGGGCGTCGTTCATGATGTGATATATTTTCTTCATGAGGAGCTGGTTGTCGTGTTCTATTCGCATGAAGTGCTCGTTTTGAAGCTGCTGCTTTTTAAGGTTCAATTTCAGATGTGCAGAGGTCCTCGGGGCTCTCCTGGCGCCCTTGCTATTCAATGATGCCCTCATCTCCTTGATCTGTGGAGGGGGGGGACAAGCAGTTAGGCGCTATTTTATTCACGAAACAATCATCAAGACCGCCTATTCGTCCGCAATAGCACTCATTTCAGTCCTGCACATGCGCTTTAGGCGCGATTGAGCTATTTTATTCACGAAACAATCACCAAGACCGCCTATTCGTCCGCAATAGCACTCATTTCAGTCCTGCACATGCGCTTAACTGATCCGAGCTTTCTTCCGAATCTCACCTTCTCCTTGTGCAACCTCTGCATACGCTCCACTTCCCGCGCGTGGACGAGGGGCGTGCCGTAGGATACCCCGATATTCATGGCGGGTTGTTATAAGCTTTTGCGAGCAGTAGAAAGTTCCCCTGTCCTGTCTAAAAGATGCTCAAAGTTCATCGCTGGAAAATGGGGGTTGGATTATCACACACTTGTTTCACCTTTCCAAGGCCCAACGTAGCCTGAACATAGCTGATTTCTTTCAAATCCATATTTTAAGAGGTTGATACTCCTCTTGACTACCCCCCGCCTCCCCAACGCCCTTTAAGCCCCCAAAATAAGCATGCCAAGGGGGAACGATATGTTCGAGCTCAAGCTTCGCAAAAAGCTGCTCTCTCAGCAGCTCTCGGTGGTGGACGATAAGTTCGATAGGTTGAGTAGGATCCTCGACAAGAAAATCGCGATCAAGGGCGGGCGAAGCTCCCAGTCTAAGCAGACGTCCTTGGAGAGTGCCAAGAGGAGCTTCAGGAACACAAGCGAGCCGGAGCCTAAGAAGCTCATGGTGCCTCAGACGACGATCCCCGGTTCGAAGATCGATCTGGTTCGAAAGCGCAACGTCATCCGCCGCCACAACGAGCTCGAGAGGCGCAAGCCCAAGCCGAAGCACAAGATGGAACGGGCTGACCCTTTTAAGATCAACACCAATGTCCCCGAGTCCCTCCTCCCGCGGCGCTACACTCGAGGAGAACTGCCTTGCACCGTCGAGCACAGATCCAGCGGCCTCGCGCTCAGCTGGATGTGCCCTTTGCACAACCTCGACTACGAGCACTACCTCCCCATCTTCATGGACGGCGTGAGGTGTGCGGAGGGCTCGGTGCACTCCTTCATTGCGAGGCAGGGAGTTTACGAGCTTATTCAGGACGCCTTGGGCCATAGCGATCGCGTGTTGGACGTCATCGACCTTTGCGTGCTTCCACTGCGCTACGCTCTTTCCACCAAGAGGTCTGACGTGGTCCTGGCTGTCGTCAACATTATCAAACAGCTCTGCACAGTCCACCCGGCCGTGGGCCCAAGGCTCATTCCCCACTACCGCCAGATCCTCGGCATCCTGAACCTCTTCTACTGCAAGGGGGGCAAGAATCTCGGGGACGCCATGGATTATAAGCAGTTCAATAGCGACGATCTCGTTGTTCCGATTGCCGAGGTCCTGGAGATGATGGAGCGCACTGGTGGGCCCAACGCCTTCGTTAACATCAAATTCATGGTCCCGACGTACACGTCGGCATTCGCAAACTAGGCCTTAATGACAACATTAATTTGTAAACTTTTTGTAATAAACTGCGTCTCTATTTTAATGAAATAGAGTAAAATGTTTCTCTTGCTTCATTGTGTCTAAAACTGTCCCCGATCCCCCTTTCCCCGATCCCTCTTAAACTGTCCCCGATCCCTCTCAAAATTGTCCCCCGTACCCCGACCTCGACTTTATTTCCGTTAGGGCTCGAGTTCGCTCACTCCGTCCTCTGTGTTCGGTTCGAGTTTGCTCCCTCCCTCGCCAATGTGCGACTCAATATTCATCTTGCTAAACATGCTGGATATACCACCAGCAAGGACAGAGGAACGACCTGAGTCACGGGATATGATAAAGGTCATATGTTTACCTATCCTCGTCAAGTTCCTCCCACTCCTCCCGAACAGGGTTACTAACGCATCGTCTACTTCTACGCTATCCTTCCCGTAATACTTAAAGATAATCGTGATGCGCTTAATTAACTTCCCTTCCGCCTCCTCCCCGAACATCCATGCCGGCCTCTCAACCTTCCGATCATGATATTTCTCCACTAAGGTTTTACAGATCCATGATTTCATCTCGTCGTAGGGTAGGTAAAGTGGGTGGCGTTTTTTCATCATCAGCCACCGCTCCTCTTCTTTATTCGACGACTTCTTTTTCCAGCACTCGTCGTCAATCCAGCAGTCCCGGTTGTGATTCTTCCCACTCTTCGGCCTCCAAATGAGGCTACGGTCAAAGTTCTTGTCGCAATTTCTCAAGAAAAGGGCCAACCCAACCGCCGCCAACCCCAAGCTGACACCGTACCCCATCATGCCCTTCGTCAGACTCAAGAACTCCCACCACTCCTCTCCAAGTTCCCCCAGCGCCAAGTAAATGAAGCCGCCGTTGGTCAGGAGCCTCCAAACCATGATCGCCGCAAACACTTCTGGCCCAAGCTCACACGGAGCGGCGGCGATGATAAGCGGCACCGCGCAAACCAGCGTGTAGTAAAAAGACCATGCCAAGACTGGGATCACAACACTTGATGTGGGGGATGGCGTAGCGATGACGGCGAACCCCAAGAGTTCCTTCTTGTAAGCCATGTACGCGAAGACGACGGCTATCTCTAGCGCGATAAGGAGGAGGAGAGGGCGAGGAGTACTGAAGGCCTGGGCGACTAAACTCATGGCGAGGATGAACTGCGAAAAGTAGCAGGCATTGAACATGAACATTCCAAACATCTGCTTCGCCAATTCCAAGCCCCCTCTCTTCGTAACCCAGGAGTAGTAAGGGTCGCCAGGGCATTCGCGGTGCTTGCTCCACGCCATCGAGAAGTTTCCGTCCGTCATTATGAAGGCTCCTGACGCAATACTCGATACGACGCCGATGATCTGGATCGCTTGAACTCCGCCACTGTTGCCCCTAAGAAGACCGCCAACCTGGATGACCGACTCTGGGATCGATTCAAACCCTATCTCGATGGCCTTCATGGCTGCATACATCTGCGGCCCTGACAACATCAAATCAGAGTCCTCCTTGCCGGTCCAGACTCGCATCCCCTCCACGAGCGGCGCGAGGCCCAAAAGTGCTAGCAATGTATGCCCAAGGCGCTGCGTCCAGCCCCTGCTTGCGTACTGAAAGAAAGTCGCTAATGCCTGCAGGACAATCACAAAAATGGCTATCCCAGCTGTGGCGTACGCAGTGGCGTGCTCTTCAACTTCATAGTAACTCTTCGCGACCAAAAGATCCGTCAAGATGTCCGCGTAACCTAAGAACAAGGTGAGGAACATCTTTATTGCAACGCCCCAACGACCCATCTTTCTCGCCAGACGGGTGCGCTTTCCGACCCTGATGAAAAAATATTTTTGGTTCGCCCTCGCAGCCTTCCCCAAGCCGTCAGTGGGGACAAATTCGTCGAACCACTTTGAAACATCCTGCTCCACAACCGATGAGTTCGCAATCACCTTATCAAACTTTTCCTCCAGTTCGTCGCTGTTCACGACAGCCCATCCCCCCTCTTCTTCCTTCGTCAGGGTCTGGTCCGATTCCATGCTGTTCACGGCCGCCGAATATCCCTCCATCGGCTGATTGGAACCTTCACTCGTCGTGTGCGCGGATGTGTTGGGTTGAACGGCTGGTACCGGTACCGATGACCCCTGATTCATTTGTTGTTTTTCCTCCCTCGCCGAGGCATCTACTAATAATTTTTCAGCTGCCTCAATAACCTGTTTCAACTGAGCTTTCGTAGGATCCGAAGTGCCTAGCATATCTGTGATCCTGATCTTTATTGTCTCTGATGTTTCCATCTTTGTTCCTTCGTTAATGAGCCAGAAACATGTAAGAAGAACTCTTTAAATTTTGTACTAGTACCGTACCATCTGGCCTAAACTGCATCTGCCCTCCTGGACCCTCCGAAAATGAGAATGCCTGGCAACCAGAACCTCCAATAAAGCGTTTAGGGACTCAACTCAGTAAGAGTAATATATATAACACACGTTAATCTTTGCCTTCGACCCGAACCGAAACTTAAGGCCCCCGGCGAAGAAAGGACACAGGGGTGCTCACAACTGTCTGTTCTTCCCTCTGCCTCTCTCACCGCAAACCTTTGTGCATACCCGAGATTACCGATGGGTGCTGGGGGATCTGCGCTACCCAACGGCGGGCCTGATGGGTCATCTTTCCACGGCCACTTCGGCGGCGCTAGGGGTGGCGCGGGCCCCATGTGGATTGGGTAAGTTTCTCACCAGTTGGGGAGGAACACAACAAAGTCATCATCATTGCTTCCCTAAATTGCCGCCTCTCGCCGTCGAAGACGATCTCTAACCCAGTTTCGCGCCTCCCCCTGCAGACGAGCGCCCCAATCGTATAGAATGGTCCATCCGGGCGTTTCCTGCGACGGATGTGGCGAGTCCCCTCTTGTAGGAGTCCGTCATAAGTGCACGACATGCCATAATTACGACCTTTGTCAGTCTTGCCACAACAATAGGACCGCCCACCACGATCCCGAGCACACGTTCACGGAGGTCCAGTCGAGCGCCGCTAGGGGGCTGATGAGGGGCGGTACGGGAGAGAGGGGCGTGGGAAGCTTTAGTGAACTTCAAATGCTCCTGACCCACATGGAACTCCAGATGGTGACTTTGTTAATAGATCAGCAGCAGCGGTCCCTCCAGCATGCCCTGCAGGCCTCAATGGAGCAGCGAAAGAATTTGATGAAGCCCGCCACTGAGGATGTCGTCAAAAAGTTAGAGAAGAGAATACTTAGGGAGGAGGAGAGGGACGACCCCACGGGGGAGAACTGTTGCGCTGTGTGTCTGGGCGACTGGGCCGAGCCCCCCGAGTTCGAGAACGTCGTCTCCCCCAAGAAGAAGTCTGACCCCAAAAAGGTCGGTGAAGAGGGCAAGTCCTCTGAGGAATCCAAGGACGACTCCGAATCGGACTCGAAGCTCAAAGCGAAAGCGGTCCCGTACGAAGTCATGAGCATGCCCTGCGGCCACTTCTTCCACGAAGTGTGTTTGGTTAATTGGCTCGAGCGGCAGAACACCTGCCCAGTATGCCGCCACGAAGTGACCGCCAGCGAGCCCTTTGAAGAGGCCGAGGACGAATCTCAAGTAGACGGAGAGGTCAACAATGAGGACGGGATGACTGTAGTGCCTCGGCACACTCTGAGGTTCAGCAGGTCTGAGCCGGAAGAAGGAAGAGGGAGAATGCACGTGATCGGCAGAATGACTGCCGGTGATAGCTCCGCTTCCGAACACCGCAGAGAGCCTACTTTGGGAAACCTCGTGACGAGCATAAATCACTTGATGGTGGAGGCGCAGAGCGCTCGGCAGCGTCGGGAGATGGAGTTTGCACAAGAAGGCGGGGAGAACTGAACACACAACAACTGAGAAACGCTAACGACTGATTGAAGGAGGGGGGGGGGACAAAAAATAACATTCCTTTTCTAAAAATTAATCGGTTTTCTTACATGACAACGTAATTCTCAAGCTCTTCCTCCTCCTCTCCTTCTCCCCCTACCTGCTCCAAGATCTTCTTCTTCTCCAGCTCGCTGACGACCTCTAGCACGACCTTGCAAACGCTCGCCGTTGGCAACGAACTTTTCACCCCGAACATGCTCCTCAATTCCCTCACGAATGCGTTCATCTCGTTGACAAACAAATACACCTCGTTCATTTTGGGGAACACGCCCTCCATGTGCTTTACGCCGAAGAGGTACCTGAAGTGCAGCACGACCCTGTTGACGAAGAGGTCCGGGTTCTTCTGTACGACTTCTTCGGCGTTTCTGTAGAGGTCTTCTCTGGCCATGACGCTCTTCTCGAGTTCCACGAGGTCGCGGACGGCTCGGAGAGCTTGCTCGTCTGACATGTCCGCCGTCATTCCGGGATAGTCGGTGTCGTTGCCGGAGCGGTTGAAGAGGCCGCTTTTCTTGGGGACGACGGAGCGGCGGCAGAGCTCGGACATTATTATGGCCTTGAACTCGGAGGACTTTCCCAAGGACGAGAGCTGCTTCTCCCAGTTTTTTAGGACGGGCATTACGTCTTCCATGGTCCTTCTATTGACCTTGCTCTTGCTTCCCTTCTTGTTCTCCTTGTCGCTCGAGTGTTTGAAGACGAACGAGCAAACGTCGTTGATGAAGTTCTCGAGGCGGGGGAGGAGGAGCATCGCCTTGCTCATCTTGCGGATGCAGGGGGCGATGAGGGTCGCGTCGCTTATGTCGAGCTCGCGGCAGGTCTGCTTGAGGATCTCCTTGCTTATCTCGCGGGGGATGGCATCGAGCCTCTCGAGGCGGAGCCTGTGGTTGGCCTTGTCCTGTTCGATGAGAGTTTTGGTATTCATGTGCCTCTTGAGTTCTTTCACGTCTGAGGACTCCTGAGCAGCCTCGACGGCGGCGTAAAGTTTACGCTCGAGTTCGTCGATTCGACGTTCCGCTGATTTGTACTGCTTCACGGTCGGGCGTGATTGCAGTTCTAGGAGCAGGTTCGTGTTCTCGTCCCGGGTGACCCTCAGCCTCTCCTTGACGTCGACGATTTTGTTCTCCATCTTGGTCAATTTTCTCTCCACGCCCTCTCTCCTGCCCTCCAGCTCCCTATTCCTGCCCTCGACCTCCTCGACTTTGCTCTTCATCCTTGAAACGCTTTCGCCGACATTGTCCATCGCCCCTTCGAATTCTCTGCTGATGATGCGGTTCTCCTTCTGGCGCAGGGCCTCGTTCAAGGATCTGACCTCGGAGCGCAACGCTAGCATCTCCTCGTCCATCTTTTCCTTGTTCGCTTCGTAGAGGCCGATGACCTCGAGGGCCTTGGCGTCAGAGTGAGATCCCGCACGGGGGACGCGGTTCTGCAAGCCCTTGAAGACCGTCTTGGAGTACTCCATGTTGGCCTTCTCCTTCTGAGATGTCGTGTCGAGCTTGGCGGTCAGCTTGTCGATTACAGATTCCTTGGCCTTCACGCGTTGAGCCTCTTGGAGCAGTTTCACGTTGAGGCTTTCTTTCTCGTTCTTGAGCTTCCGGATTTCGGTGGCGGCCTTTTTCTTGAACGCGGACAGCGTAGAGTCGACCTTTGCCTGTGGGGCGGGAGTTGAAGGAAGGCGAGGGGTTGGAAGGAGGTTAGGGGTTGGAGGGGAAGGGGCATTAGAGTCTGCGACCATATTCACTTGAACATCTTGGGCGTCCTCACCTTCTCCTGTTTGAGTATCTCCTTCTCCCTCTCTAGCCTCTCCATCTTCGCCTCCACCGCCACCGTGGACTGGTTGGCCGTGAAACTCTCGTTGTTGGATTTATTAACGGAATCCCTCAAGTTCTGAATCGCCTCGCCGCGGCTGCGGGACTCGGAAAGAATCTCGGACAGCTTGGAAGGGAGGGAGGAGGGGGAGGAAATGGGTGTGAAGCCGTATTGGGAGAGGATCTTGTTTATGGCCGCGGTCTGGGGGTCGTCGCTTGTGAACGTTGTCGATGGTGGGGGAGGGAGAGGAGGGTCCACGAGGTCATGGAGGTCCGAAGCGTCGGCCGTGGTGTTGTTATCGTCGTTGATAGATTTGTTGTTGTTGCTGCTGCTGTTGTTTACTGAGTCTGTTATCGAGGCGCTTATCGAGGCATTCAAGGCAAGGCTGCTATCGTCATCGTGATGATCGTCGTCCGTAGCCCCAGTTAGAGCCCCATTGAGAGCCCCAACATCGTCTTCATCGTCGCCTCCCCCCCTGATGGGACTGCTAGATATACCTTGACTAGCCAAGAATTCGTCAACTCCAGATGAATTCATCGATGACTCATCTCCAATGTTGGATGAAATGTCCATTTCAGCGCCTTTTACCAAGTAAATAACGATGTGAGGCTGTACAATTAGAATCCAAAACGCGAACTAGTTATGGAGGGAAGTCGAAACCAAAATTATTCAAAAATTGGAATTCGCGGCGATCACGACTCGAAGGACGGTATACTCGTGCAAGCAGGGTGTAGATGTGGCTGGTGGCTCTCCAGTTCAAGACAATTCAAGCGGTGTCCCCTGTATTTTGTATTTGTAGTGTCAATTAGTCTTAATCTTCAAAATGAGCGTTAGTCGTATCGAATACTCCGGTGAGTGTTGTTTGAGACTTAGGCGGCGGTTCTATAATCCGTAAAAGTCGTGAGACGCGATGTATGCTGTGTTTTGGAAGATTTAATCGACGGGCCCCCGCCTTCGAATGTTTGCCCGTTTAAATGGCCAAGTTTTCTGCCCTTCAAAGCGGTCTGTCACCCTGCGTATGACTCGTATGCCGCTCCCCCTTACAAAGATGGTGGAAACTTAATTAAAATAATTGTATCTGTGCGTAAAGTACAATTATAAGGCCATTCTTAATGAAATGCAAACGACCGCCCTATCATCGATGCCCTTTATCGATGAATTCTAACCCTACCCCACTCCTTACCTTCCTTCAAATCCCTTCCTTCAAACTAACAGAGAAATATGCCGACGCTGAGAACGAGTACCGTCACGTAATCCTTCCTAAAGAGCTGTCCAAAACCCTCCCCAAATCCCGTCTCCTCACCGAGCAGGAGTGGCGCGGAATCGGCGTCCAGCAGTCCCGCGGGTGGCAGCACTACGCCATCCACAGGCCCGAGCCCCACATCCTCCTCTTCCGCCGCAGGCTCGGCACCGACCCCCAGACCGGAAAGGTCGACGCCGCTCTTCAGAAGGAGGCGCAGGAGGAGTACCAGCAGAACCTCGCCATGAACTCGAGGAAGTAGAGACCCGGGCGTTTTAGAATGCTCCTTCGAATTGTTTCATTGTGGGGGGGGGGTTAGGGGGGCGGGGGGGGTGGTGCATTTGGTGCAGGTGCACGGTCGGTTTGTCGCCGAGCGTCGGCCTTGTCACGACAAGTTCATGAGCCCTAAAACAAAATTAAAAAATTTATGAACAACAAGAACCCTCGTTTTCTTTAATCAAAGTCGTAAACGAGCGCGTGTCCGTCGTCCCCCGTGACGATTAGTCTATCCTCCGTGGTCGCCAGAAACGCGCTGCTCTTCTTATTCGCTCCCATACCGTAAATTGGTTCCATCCTCCTCAGATCATGCGCCACAACCATCCCATCAACCGCCCCCGAGAAGCTGACCCTCCCTCCCCCTCCAACGCACAGCGAAGCGATGGGAGAATTGTGCCCTCTAAGAGTACTCGCAACCGCCAAATTCTTCCTTTTATCTAATAAAGCCACTTCGGTACCTCCGCTGACAAGCAAAGTATAATCGTCGACATCGCACAGCCCGCTGATCGGGGCCGCCCCCGCCCTCACGTTGTCCGTGAAAGGCGTCGTCGAAAGGGTGGCGCCTATTTCGTTACCCGTGGCGCTCCCCAGGGGCCCCCGGGTGTCCCACAGGCCCACTTTGCCGTCCACGGCTGCGGTGTAGAAGGTGGAGGGGTCGAAGGTGTCGGGGAGGCAGTGCTGGATTTGGGAGAGGTGCTTGCCGGCGGCGGCGCGGGTGCAGACGCCGGAGTTCAGGTCCCAGAGGGAGACGAGGCCGTTGTTGGAGCCGGACAACGCGAGGAGGGAGGAATTGTGGTTGAAGGCTGTCAGGGGGGGGAGCTGCTTGCGTTTGTTGGTTATTTTCGTGGGGATTACCGAGACGGATTGGCAGTTCCAGACGATTATGGAGCCGTCGTATCCGGCGGAGGCTGCGAGCGGGGTGTCGTCGGAGAGGGACTTGAGGACGGAGACTGAGCCCTGCTCGCCGAAGAGGTCGGTGCAGTCGCTACCGCCACGGCGCCAGAGGCAGACCTTGCCGTCCATGCCGCCTGTGAGAATGCGGTTGTCGCAGAGGTAGGTGCAGGCGCTGACCCAGTCGCTGTGGCCAGCGGTTCGAGAATAGAGCCGACGGAGGGGGCTTGCGTTTCGGGTGGAGAAGGTGTAGGAAGCGTGGTCGGCGGAACCCACGACGCACTCGGACTGTGTGGGGTTGACAGCTGACGCGACGCGATAGAAAAGAATAGAAAAGGGAAAGATGGGGCCGCAATAGTGGGGACGCAATGGGGCAGGATTAGATATTTTTATTCCGTGCACTGAAAACTTTGACGTACATATACTTTCATCATGTTACATGCTGTGATCGATCTACACAATCTGCTCTACACTTCTGCCCTCCTCACCTATGCATGTGCTCGGCCTGTCGCTATCCTCTGAACTTCCCTTCTGAATTCTGCTCACGTCCTTTCGCTTCTCGAAGCTGGCAGGATCAAACTCTAATCCCTCTGGGTGCAACGGCCCTCTCAAGAACTGAGTCAAGGGGGCGATATCACTGCGACTGTGACCTCCGCCGCCCCCAAAATGACCTTGGCTCGACCCGCCCAGTGACCGGCTCTTGTTTGTTGGTGTGTTTCCTTTATGCTTCTCGATGATATGCTGAGGAGGGGGGGTGCTCGGGGGTGGCGGAACTGGGCTAGAATGATGGTCACTCTTTCCCTCCTCCCCTCCTCCATCTTTGCCCTCTTCACTCGTCTCACCCATTTGAGCTGCCCTTGCCCTTTTGATGGCTTCTCTCTTGAGCCGTGCCCGCTCGATCTTCTCTGCTTTGTCCCTGGCATACTGGCTTGGATCAATCCTCGGTCGGTGGCTCATATTCAGACGTATTAACCCGGTAATATACAGTTCTTCTTCTATTTGACTGCAATTTGGATTTCGGGAATCGAATCAAGTCAGAATGCCTGGAAATGAAATCCCCCCTCCCTTCTTTGACTCACAACAAAGGAAGTTTTTTCGCACCCTTGTTACCCCCTCGTCATCGACCCTCGTCATTCTCCCTGGCACAAAACTGAACAGCCCCATCTCGCGACCACCCTTCACATTCACCTCCTCAACTCAAATCGACCAAACCCCCAACCCCCCCCCAATCCCCCCCTTCAAACGCTATGGGGAAGAAACACAAGAAGGTCCACGTCGCGCCCGCGGAGGACCTAGAGAATCCGTCTGCTGCTGGACCCCCGCCGACACAAACTGACCTGGCGGGAAATGTCGAAGTGGACGATGTGGAAATGGTGAAGGCCGGGATGAAAAGGGGCTCACAGCTTCTCAAGGGAGGGTGAGTACTGTGACTGGTGCCTCTGCTTCCTCTGTCCCCCCATGCACTTTGTGAAACTCACCCAAAGCTCGTGCGCAAAAAAACACTCGCGAACTAACCCTCCCTCCCATCCGTCCTCTCCCAAACCCCCCTCCCCTTCGCCCCTAAAAAACAGAGTCGCTATGGGCCTGGGTGAGTTCAAGAAGTTGGACCTGACCAAAGCCGAGAATAGGCAAACCCAAAAGAACAGGTTCAAGTACGGATTCCAGCTGCTCATGAAGTTTACTGCTGACCCCGTTGAGGAGGCGAAAACCCTTGGAGTGAATTTCGACGGCTCAAAGGTGGAAGTTCTAACCTCAATGCTCTTCCACCTGCTCTTCCTCGCCATCTTCTCCTGCGCTATATTCCTCCGCCTCGACCTTGAGCAGCCCTTCCGCATGCAATACGCCGTGAGGGAGGTCCTCGAACATACTGAGCTTGTCAAGTTGGGCAACGTGTACTTCGACAGCATCTCCAACGTTGACCAAATCTTTCAGTGGTCGGAGAATGTCCTCGTCCCTAGCCTTTACCAGCAAGGCTTCTACATTGGGAATGCCTATCCCGGCGCCGCGAACCCGGACGAGCCGGATCAGCCGGTATACGAGCCTTATTTTTTTGGAGATTCTAGTATGACGCTCGGGAGGGTCAGGGTCAGGCAGGTCCGATCTAAAGCTAGTCCGTGCACTGCGGTGAACTCGTCGTCCTTCATCGCGGCCCTTGGGGACTGCTACAACAACTACATTAGAGACGAGACTGACGATAGAACAGGGTTCACTACCAAGTCGGGCGATTACTTCCACTACATGAACGACACTCATTTGGAGGACGACGGTCCCTGGCAGTCCCCGGTCACCCTGACCGTCTACGACTCTGGCGGCTACGTCTCGGACCTACCTCTGGGGAATGGCGACGCGAAATCGCAGCTGCAGAACCTCAAGGCCATGAATTTCATCGACAGAGGCACGAGAGCCCTCTTCTTGGACTTCGGCCTCTACTGTCCGAACAACGACCAGTTCCTGTCGGGGAGGGTCATATTTGAGTTCACCCCTACCGGCGCGATATTGCCCTTCATGGAGCTAATTCCTGCGGCCCTACTGACTGACGTCCGGGCCCTGACTCAGGACGAGAGCTCCGCCGTTGACCTCGCCCAGCTCATCTTCGAATTGGTCCTTTACGTGGTAATCATCGCCTACCTCACCAGGGCGTCGGACAAGATTGCGGAGTACCCTTCGTTCTCTGCCTACCTGGCCAACCCGTGGAATTCTCTCGATATGATGAACGTGGCCTGCTTCATAGCAGTTTTCGCCATCCGCCTCTTTTGGATGATGCTGGCCTACAAAATTGAGTACGACGTGACGGTGGAGTGCATGGACGAAACGAGCTGTCTGGCCGAAAGTGAATTCGACGACGACAAGTACACTCCGTTTCGCCTTCCTCTAGTCTACTACAGCTTCGGAAAGACGTTTTTCGCGTTCGGGACCCTCCTCTCCTTCATCAAGACTTTCCGCTTCATCGGGATCTCTAGGAGGCTCAGTATCTTCACCGAGACCATTCAGAAGGCCGCGAGCGACGTCAGCTTGCTCATGGTCATTTTCCTTATCCTTATTTGTGGATTCAGCGTCGGCTTCCACATTGCGTTCGGGACCCAGGTAGCCGACTTCAAGAACTTTTTTTCCTCCGCGCTGTCGCTGATCCTTCTGAGCTTGGGAGACTTCGATGCCCAGGAGCTTCGGCGGACCAACCCGCTGCTAGGAATGTTCCTCTTCACGATGTACGCCCTAGTCATGATCTTCGTCGTGCTGACCATGATCCTCAAGATCGTGGACAACGCCTTCCACGATATGAAGCAGAAAATGGTGGACATTCGCATGCAGAAGGAGAACCTGCCCTTGCAGATGCGCCTTGCGGTGCGCAAGATCTTCTACGACAAATACTGGGCCATGAAGGTGCAGACCGTCATCAAGACCGCCGCGGTCACGGAGAAGATGATCGAGACCGCCAACAAGAACAAGACCTCCCTCAAAAACTTGATGGGCAAGAAGAGCAAGGAGGCCAAGTACATCGACGAGTCGCTCCTGGATCTCATTGAGGTCGACAACCAGGCGATGAAGGACGAGGAGGAGCAAAAGAAGAGAGAGGAGGAAGAGAAGAAGAAGACGGAAAAGAAGGAAGCCAAGGCGAAGAAGAAGACGATGACGAGGAGCGAGCGCAAGAAGAGGAGGGCGGAGAGAGTCGTGATCGACACCAACCTCCCTGAAAATCGCCGCATAGTCCGTGAAGCCATCAAAGAAAACAAGCTCCACAAGGTTGCAGAAGACCAAATAGATCCGCTCGAAATCACGGATCGCATGGACATGATGTCCCACAGGTCCGATATTTTACTGAGGAGCGCGCAGAGATTATTAGATCAAGTGGTGACCTTGAACGAGGAGGCGAACCAGATTAACTTCGATGAGGGAGATGAAGCGAGTGTGGTGCCGAAGACAAAAGCGCTAGCCCCTGCGTACGGCAAAACCGGCGAAATGTTCGGATTGAGGGGTGTTAGAGAGCCAAATTTGACGGAGGAGGATAAAATTACTAACCTCGAGAACAACGATAATGAAACTTACATCTTGAAGGTGCCGAAGCTTGACGAGGATGTTGCGAAACTAGGAGAGGTTGAAGGAACAGTCGGTGCTGACGACATAGCCAGCATGTACCAGACCTTGGGGTATGATGAGAATGTTGTCCAAAGTGCCAAGGAGAGCGAAATCAAGAGGCAGGAAGCCGCTCAAGAGGCGAAAGAGAAAGAAAGAATTGAAGCCGAGAGAGAAGCGAACGATAAAGGAAAATCATGACGAGACGACTTTTAGCAGGCAAATATTTATGATGTTCATTAGCGACCCTTTTTATGTCTTTCTTCACCTTTTAATCGCTCATCCCTCCGTGAATGAGGGCCTCCTATCTCGATCCTCTCGCTTCAAATCCGGCCTCATCTTGTTCCTCAAAGCAATGCAACTTACGCTGACCGCTTCGGCTCCTCCTGCCACTGTGTGCATGAAGGCGATCGGGACCAGCGCCGCTGCCCTGCCCTTGTCCTTTTCGTACACGTCAGGGATCCTCACGATGTTCCTCCTCGCCTCTCTAACTCCTCGCTTGGCCGATTCTGCGATTTCGTCCATGCTATCGTCCACCGTCTCGTTATTGAGGTTTACGCTAGGAATTCCTCCGACCACCGCCACGGCCTGATTCGCCACAAACTTCGAGACCTTGTGGGCCGTCGTGACCGTTTCCAGGGCGACCTTTCCGCCGAATGATGCGGTTCCTTTGCCGATGCCCATGATCAAGTTCGTTTTTGTCCTCTTCTTCCTGTACTCCTCCATCGGAATGATGACGAGGTCCGCCGTGGCCCCGCCCAGATTATTGATCAAGTTGAAGGGCGGCGTTGATCCCACGAATTTGTGCACCTGAGTGGCGGCAATATTTGAGATCCAACGCTTGCACATCGCACCGAACAAGTTTCCCCAACCGGTGATGTCTTTCATTTCGAGGGCTTCGAAGTCGAGGACCATGCTCTCCAGGGGGAAAATGTTCAGCAGCTCGGCGTAGTTGCCCTTCTGCAGCGCGTCGACGTCGACCCCGATGGGGGTGTAGTCTATCTTCATCTTGCACTTGTTGACGGTCGCAGATTGGAAGAAGGTCTCGCTCTGGCTCGCCTCCATGAGCTCGTCGTCCTTCGTCAGTGGTTTCTCCGGCCCCTTCTTGGTGATCCTCAGCCCCTTCTCCTCGTCGAAGAAGTCTTGCGCGAAATGGATTACTGACTGATCGATGTAGCAGCGGAGAGGCAAAATCTTCATTGCGAACCTCCCGTCGTTGCTCATGAGCTTGTGGTCAATGCTGAATTTATGCTCCGGAAGGAAGGACACCATCTTGAGCATGATGATACCGTCATTGTCGTCCCTGGGGTGGATGGTGTCGTTTCTCCACTCGTGGAAGGACTTCTTTTCAATGTCGCTTGTGATGGTTTCCATACACCAGAAGTCCCCGAGCTTCACTTCGAGGCAACTTGCGAGGTTGTGCACTTCGCGATCCTCCACGAACGTGTCCGAGCGCAAATTAATATTGATGGCGGTGAATTCGAAGAATTTGTGCGCGTTGCGTTTCACGTTGCGGACCTTGCCGCGCCTGCGGCCAGAGGGCGGAGCCTCATCTTCTTTCTCCCCGGTGTCTTCCTGTTCGTTCCCGTCGTCGTCGTCGTCGACCAAGCCGAACTTCGCCAGTCTTTCGCCCGCGCCCTGCGCCTTTCCCGGCCACCACGCGTCCCACGCCCCTTCGGTGTAGCTTTCGAGCCAATCGTAGCCCTCGAATAGCCTGATGCATACGCTCACGTCTTTGACGATGGCCGAGACGTTGGTGGTCGCCTTTCCGTCGGAATACTCCTTCACGCCCATGTCCCCCTCAGCGATATCCTTCTTAACCCCCATGGGGAGAGGAACGTGGTTGGGAAATATCTTGAGCTGGGCGCTCTGCCTAAGCTGCCCGCCGTCATCGCTGCTGTACCAAACGGCCGCATTTTTCTCCTTCTTGTAGTCAGGAAAGTCGTCGTAGACCCACGAACTGTCTAGAGGGCTGTCGTCGCTCCCTCCAGAGTTGCGATACTTGAACTCGTCGCCCTCCTCTTCCCCGTCGCTTTCTCCTAGCAACGGGTGCCTGACGACCTCTTCCTCGCCCTCGTTCCCGCTGGCCGTCGTCTCCAGTGTGTAAAAGTTCTGCTGCACCGCGATCCCCAGAATGGTGTTGAGGTAGTCCATATCGGCCGCCTCCGCCGCGCGCTCTTGGTTCTGGACGTTATGCCGTTGCCGGAGTTCCGTCGCTGACAACTGGTCGTCTGGTTTGGCGTCGTTCAGCGAATTGAACACCCTGGCCTCTGAGAAGCCGTCGTCGTCCGGAAGCGGTGGAGGTGGCGGGGAGGGGCTGCCCCTCGCCTCTACGAATACCTCGTCCTCGAGGTTGCTCTTTTTGAGATCCTTTTGGAGCTTCTCCCTCTCGCTTCTCTCGAATGAGAACATATCGTTCACGACCCCCGACATTGACAGGAAGTCCTCCTCTTGCTCCGCGGAAACGTTGCGCACGAATTCCCCAGGGTCGGGATTCAACTCCTCCACCGGACTCTCATCGAAAACCAAATCGCTTAGGTTTCCCTTGGCGGCGGTATCAACTCTCTTGAGCTCGAGCTCCTTGATGATTTCCTTCTCGAGCTCCTCGCTCCTGCCGAAGACGCACCACCACTCTCCGAACGTCTTGCTAAGGACGCTGAAGCTGTCCCTGCAAAAATACGCGCGGATACTCTCTCCCTCAGGCGCCTCGAGGCAGAAGCTCATTTTTTCCCCTCCAAAGCTGACGACCATGGTCAAATTATTGACCGTCAAGACCGTGATGAATTTATTGAAGTCTAGGAATTCCTGCATGCTCCCTGCAAAAATGAGCGTAGCGACGAGCAGAGCAACGAACATGCAGATTGGCGTTAACTTTTTGTTATTGGGTGTGGGGAGGGTTGTGAAATCGATATCTGACTGGAGAGATGGAACTGACGCAATTTCAACTCTCTCACCTATCTCCTTCGTCTCAGACTCGTCTCCCTCCCAGAGGTTCCCCTCCCAGCCGCCCTCGATGGTCCGATTTTCGCTTTCGTAGCTAATCCTCCTGTTGGCGATGTGGCCCGCGACGCCGTTGAAGAATACCTTCACCCTCTGCTCTTCGTTTCCGTCGATCAAGTTCACGCTGACGTTCGTGCTCTGGATGCTGATTATGCTCCGGCTGGGCGTCAAAAGAGTCGCGGTGGTCGGGCTAGTGTAGTCGACGTTGCAGGAGGAGAGGGTGACGAAGACAGCATAATCCTTCCCGTCTTTCTCCGCGAAGGGCGACGGGGGAGGGGAAGGGGCCGAAGTGGGGTCCGAGCCGGACGAGGCAGAATCAGCCGCAGAAGAGAAGAAGTCCGTCAGGTCTTTTATGATCGTGCAGTCGCAAACGTCGTACCTCCACGTCGTCTGGCTCAGGTCGATCCAAACTGCGACGAGCGAGGCCACGAGTTAAAATAAGTAGCTACAAACGGTGCTGTGGTTTTGGCTTCGTTTTGTTTGATTTTAAAGCTTCTCACCTCCTCCTCCTGACCCCCCATCTTCCTCGAAGTCGATGACGACGCAGGGTATGTTGTTGCCTCCGCTCTTGCTCACTGCGTCGAAGCAATTCTTGTAGCATATCGGCACCAAAGTTTTGCAGTACGACCTGCCGCGGAACCTAAGCTCCTCGTGGTGGTGGTTCTCTCCGTCGTCCGTGAAATCGCCGTTGAGGACGCTGACGGTGGAGCACAGCAGCCTGACCTTCTTCACTGAGGAGGAGGAGAGGAGCACGCTAGTCTTAAGGTTCGTCAATTTCGCAAGGACGGTTTTGGAGGTGGAAGGGTTGTGGAAGAATGTCGTTATTTCCGCGATCGAGACGTCGAGGGCTATGGATTTTGTCGGCTTGGTGGAGTCTGAGTCTGAAGGAGGGACGATTTCAGAGGGTTGGTCTGACGGGGATGTTTCGTCCTTGAAATCAATCCCTTTCACTATGCTTTTAAAAACTCCCAACTCCTCCTTCGTGCCCTCAAAGCATATTCTCCCAACCTCCAGCGCCGCTAGATCCGCAACGTTCAGGAACCCTTCCTCGAACCTTTTGAACCTCTCCTTGACGTTCCTGATATTGGTCTTCTGGGAGTTGTCCCTGACGTACTTTCCCCGCTCGCCGTGGAGCATATAAGGAGCGTAATTTTTCTCGTTCTGGTACGTGGTACTCGACATGATGTAGCTGAGTTTTATTTTAGAGTCTGGGCTAAGCTCGGAACGGCCTGAGAGCTTTATTATTTCGTAAAGCGCGTTGTTTTTGTAGTAGCCTATTGTTGTGCAGGAGCATTTTGCGTTGAGGCGAGTTTGGCCGGTGGAGGAGTTGGAGGAGTGGCGTAATTCGTAAACGAAGGTATTGGATTGGAAAGTTATATTGAGGGACGTAGAAGGGTTGGAAGTTGAAACAGGATTTGGGGTTGAGGTGGATGGGCAAGATATATCGCGTGTCGTCCGTTCGTCAACTCCGTCGTCGGTGTTGAGGGGCGGAGTGTAGGACGAAATTACTTTGATGCTTATCAGATCTATCGCCAGGGAGTGGCAAACATCTTCTTGATCCGGGACGGTTTTGGATTTTGATTTAGTTTCGGTTTTGGACGAGGACGCCTTCCGTTCCTTCTCCTTGTCCACAAATTCTTGGCCGCTCTTCACCAAGTTCTTCAACACGACCATACGTGAAGGGTCGACGACGATGAGAAATTTGACGAGGTTAGCCTTGAGCTGTTTGGGGCTATTGTAGTCTGCGACGAGCGAAGTGAAGGCATGAAGATAGACGTTTAAAAGTTAGAAATTGAGATACGGAACGGAGTAATGTATTTTTTTCTCTCACCTATACTAAAATCGGCCAATTCAACAAAGTTCTGAGACCTACTACTGATATTACTATTGTCAACGACGTCGACGTTCGCGTTGGAAATTGTCATTACTTTATCTACGGATTTCAGGTTGTGGAGGCGGAGGTTGACTTGGTTTTGTTTCTTGTTGAAATCGTGGACGGTGGCCTCGATGTGGTTTATGTTGAAATTAAAATTTATTCGGGGGGGGGCAGGGGGGGCGGAGTAGGAGGTTTGGGGTGTAGAGGAAGAAGTTGATGTGTAGAATTGGGTCGAGTCTGAGCGAGAGAGGAGGAGGAAGAGGAGGAGGAGAGGGTGGGGGGGGTTAGTATGGAAGTCAACGAACACGAGGGGGGAGGGGGAGGGGGGGGGGGCGGCACAGGTCCTTCTCACCCTCACCTTCGTTAGCCTCGTAGAAACCTTCACCCTCGTAGACTGTTCCTCCTATATTTCCCCCGACCCTACTTCTCAGTTCGTTTATTGATTTAACGGAGGTGAAGTATGTGAGGAGCAGCGACTCGACCTGGGCATAGTCAACGTTGACGTTGGCGTTGTCGAGGTTCATTGTTTGGAGGGTCTTTTCGAGGACGACATCGACTGGTTGAGGTTGGTCGATAGGGGAGGAAGTTGATTTCATGAGCGATGCTGCCATGGCATCGTTCTCTTTGTGGGTTAGGGTTTTGCAGACTTCTACTAATGATGATATTGTCATCAGTCCTGCCAGGTCTGCGAGGATTTTGTGGAGTTTACGTGGAGCGAAGCGAATAGTTAGGATTCGAATTCAGTAACAATAATAAACACATAGAATAGACTTCCACAGACGGTTGTTAGATCTCCGCTTCTCACCTTTTAATTTGAACTGGACGCAGTCGCAGCTAAACGTCGCCTCGGGAGAACGGTGGACGACGGATATGTCCGTGGCGTTGAAAACGTCCTCGTCGACATTTTTTATAGACAGGGAATCGAAGTTCAAGGTTGTTATGGCGTCACGTTTTTTGAGTGAGAGGAAGGAGAGATTGACGGCGACAGTTTGGTAAATTAGGTGAACGCTTTGGACGGTGAGGGTGGCGTTGTTTCGAATTCGGGAGACCCATTCGTTTAGGAAAGTGGGAATTTTTGTGGAGTCGGATGACGAGGATGAGGGCTTTCCGCCGTCAATAATCACGTCCCCGTTGAACTCTTGGTCATCTGCTGGGTGATCTGCTGGGTGATCTGCTGGGTGATCTGCTGGGTGATCTGAGTGATCTTCTGTTGCTGCGTGACATTGCAGCGGCGTCAAGTCCAGGTCAATGCTGTCAATCGTCAAGGTCATTCGAGAAGCGTACAGGGTCAATTTAATGTTCGGGATTGTACACTTCACTCCGAAGATGTCCTCTCTGAGAGTGCTATCGGTGAGCATTAGCTGAAGGAGGCAGTCGCCGCTGTCGCCGTTGGAGTTGTCATTTGGGTCATTTGGAAGCCTTTTTAGATTGTAATTAGATAGATATGGATATAATACAAGTCTTGATATTAGCTTTATTGTGAGTGGATTCATAGCGAAGGCAAGAAGGCGTGGTAACATGATAAGTGAGGCCATATAGCGACGCTAGTAGAGTGATTTACAAAGTTATTCTTGTCTAACGATACTTTTGTGTGTAATTGCGTGAATAATTAGCGTTATAACACAAACTTTTAAATGTTTAACCAACGCCGAACGTGCTTTAGATGTGCCACACAGCGGTAAATTCGATCTGAAGTTGTAAATTCGCGTCAATATCGATAATATGGCTTTTTCAGGCTTGCCAGAAAAATAAAGGCCTTGGGAAATTCACACATGTCGTACCCAAATCCTTTCAACGCTTACGGGCCCTCATCCTCAGATGTTGGAATGAACTCTCTCCCTACATCATTCGGTCGAGGTCGCGGTAGAGGAAGAAATAATGGAGGTAATGGTGCAAATGGCGGTCCCAATGGTGGACATATGGCAAGAGGAAGAGGTAGAGGAGGTGCTAGAGTAGGCAATGGAAGAGGCAATGGAAGAGGTGGAGGCGGCGGAAGACACGGTGGCGGAAGACACGGTGGTGGAAGACACAACAACCACTACGGCAACGGTGGCGGCAACCACAACGGCGGCCTCAGAGGTCCTCCGCCTCCTCCCAATCCTCCTGCCTTTGATTTCAAGTCCTACGTCCCCGATTCTCTTCCTCCATCAAAAAACCTTCGCATCGCCGTCGAGGGTTGCTGCCACGGCCAGCTGGACAGGATATACTCTGAGATCTACACTCGCTCTTCCGGCGTCGACCTCCTCATATGCTGCGGTGACTTTCAGTCCCTTCGCAACGTGAAGGATTACGACGCCCTCAACGTCCCCAACAAGTACAAGGAACTCGGTGACTTTCCCAAGTACTACTCAGGCGAGGCGAAGGCTCCTGTGCTTACGATCTTCATCGGCGGTAACCACGAGGCGAGCAACGCTCTCCAGGAGCTCCAGTACGGAGGTTGGGTCGCTGAGAACATCTACTACCTCGGGAACGCGGGGAGCGTTTACGTGGGGGGGGTGAGGGTATCGGGCCTGTCGGGGATTTTCAACGGGAGGAACTTTACTCAGCCTAGGGCTGAGGCTCCGCCTTACACTCCTGATCAGCTCAGGTCCGTCTACCACCAGAGAGCCGCCGACGAGTACATGATTAAGTGCTTGTCGGGGGACTTTGACGTCTGCCTTAGCCACGACTGGCCCAGCGGCGTAGCGCACCACGGAGACAAGGAGGGACTGTTCAGGAGGAAGGGCTTCCTGAGGAACGAAGTCGAAGACGGGAGCCTGGGCAGTCCCCCTGCAAGGAGGATCATGGACTGGCTGAAGCCGAAGCACTGGTTTTCGGCTCATTTGCACTGTAGGTTCGAGGCGAACGTCAAGCACGACGCCGGCGCCGGGGCTACGAAGTTCACGGGTGTGGAGAGCGAAAGCTGCGGGGCGGCCAGCTTCGAGAAGCTGTTCACGAAATTTTTGAGCCTTGACAAGTGCCTGCCGAGGCGCAAGTTTTTGGAGGTCTTGGAAATTGAGCGTCCGGCAGAGGAGGTAAGAGGCTGCGAGGACGAAGCCAAAACTACGATATATATATTCTCGTTCCAACTCGATATCGACGTCGAGCTGCCAAAAATTTTGCCAAGATTTCTAACACACGCCATGAACACGTCGCAGCAAGAGAAACCCGTAAAGTTCTGCTACGACACCGAGTGGCTCGCTGTGCTGAAGAAGTTCCAGAGGCTGCCCTACGTCGGTAGGGTGGGGGTCCCAAACGTCGTGGAGAGGCCGAGCGAAGACGAGATCAAGTGGTGCGAGAGCAAGATCAAGTCGAGCAACGGGGGGGAGTTGACCATCCCTGAGAATTTTGTGAAGACCGCCCCAACGCAGCGGGAGATGGACGGCGGGACGCGGTGCAGAGACGGCATGTACGGAAATCCCCAGACGGACAGGTTGTTGGGGGTCTTGGAGATGGAGCATTTGGGGACTGTGATGTGGAAGGGGGGAGAGGCAGAGGCGGGGAATTTTAAGGAGGTGCAGGAGGGCGGGTTTGTCGTTGATGGAGCTGATGCGGATGAGAACGAGATTGATCTTCACGATGACGAGGGTGGTGGAGAGGCTGGGGGCGATGAGGATGAAATTGACTTGGGTGATGACGATGACGATGAGAAGAATGATGAGAATGAAATCGACCTGGACGACGATGATGACGATGACAATGGCAATCAGAATGAGAATGACAAAGAGGAGTCGGAGGATACCAAACCAAATGTCAAGAGGCCAAAGCTCGATATGCCACCTCCAGCAGCGACATAATAATTGCTAGATATTGCTAATTGAATTTATCAAATTTTTCTACTTTTTGGTTTCTCAACGTTTAAGTTTCTCTACTCCAACTTGCACATGCCCAACTCTTCCATCTTTTTCGCCATCTCTCCGAAGGTGTCGTCGAGAGAAGTCCACTCCATTCCTAGATCTTGCTCGATCAGACTCACATCGTAGTTGAAATCCAATCCGAAGTTCATGTAAATCTTGTAAGGGGAGATGCCGGCGGCGAGCTTTCCAACCAAGTACATGATGGGCTTGCCAAAGTTTCTGTGAGGCAGCTGGGTGGGGGGAGATTGACGAGTTAGATTGGGAGTTGTTTCGCAAAAAAAAGGGTCAGCAGGACTTACCTTCTTTGCCAAGGACGGGTACGCCTTCTCAACGTGTGCGCCCATTTGTACGTAGTTGATCCCAACGCGGGAACCGTGTGCGCACAGGTACCTCTTGCCAGGGACGCCCTTCTCAATCGCCAATACATGAGCTTTGGCGACATCACGAACATCCACCATACACTGTCGGTCATCAACTGCCCCTGAGGAAAACTTGCCCTGGATGAGATCCGCCATAAAGGTCAGGCTGGTGGACGACGTCTTCGAGAGAGGAGGGCCCATCACGAAGCCAGGATTAATGCAGCACAGGTCAAAGTTCGCCTCCTTGGCAATCTCCCAGGCACGGCGCTCCGCCATGACCTTGGAGTAGATGTAGGGGTTGTACGTGGCGGAGGCAGCCGTGTTCCAGTCCTTTTCGGAATAGACGTAGCCGTGCTCGGGAACGTCCCACTTGTCGCACATTATGGCGCCGATCGACGAGGTGACGACGGTCTTTTCGACCTTGCCGTTGCGAGCGATGGCAGAGAGAACAGCCTCCGTTCCCTTGATGGCAGGATCGAGCAAGTCACGCTGCACATCCTTGGGGCTCAAGACGAAGGGGGACGCGGTGTGGACGACATAGGCACAGTCGCTGACGGCGGCATCCCACGTCTCGGCAGAGTCGAGCAGATCAGCCTTAAAGAGCGTGAGACTGGCCTGGTTGGGAAGCGCCTTGAGGGGCGCGACCTTGGCTTCGTTAGTTGGATCCCTCACGGTGCCACGGACTGCGTAGTTGTTGGAGTCCAAGAAGGCCTTCACCACAGCCAGGCCAACGTAGCCGCTGGCACCGGTGACTAGCACGATGGGCTTTGCTTTCGGCATTCGCTTTATTCGGATCTGATGCAAGAAGAACGGGACGAGTGAGAAGGCGAGGAGAGAAGGCAACAATGAGATTTGGACGATTCAAAGCGAAGAAGGGGATCTTGATTTTATACTTCGTATATGAAGGAATACGATAAAAATAATATTTGCGATCCCAGAACTCACGTTGAAAAGGTTTTTGCAGGATTCAGTGTTTGGGGTATTCTAAACATTTTTTTGATAAGTTTTGGTCATATTCTTCACTTTAAGACACCTTAAAGGAATAATATGCCATTCAAAAGGACAAAAAAAGGGATCAAATTCGGATCAAAAAAAACACAAAAAAGGCACCAATTAAGTACATAAGTGTATTCATAGCTAATTAAATGTGATTAGTATTGCAAATATTGGACTTATTTTGTCTTTAAGACTTTTAATCGTGAAAATTATTTGAAAAACAGACAAAATGGAATTTTTTTTGAAATTTAAATACAGTTAAAGTTCTTTGAGAGGTCTCAAAATGATTAATATGAACACAATTGACCATGAAAATACCTCAATCTTGAGATAATTTTGTTCAAATTTTCCTGGAAAATAAAATTCGCATTTTCGCAAAAAGCTTAGCATTTATCCATTAAATAGCTTCCAGAAGCTCGCGCGCAAGAACCTCCAGGTCCCGTGTTTCTCGCAGAGATACAGTTTTATCGCTACTGAGCACATTTAACAGGTTTCTGTTTCACGACATCGTTTTCACGGAGTGATGAAGTCTGTCCTCATAATGGCCCTGCTGCTGTCCTTCGCGGCCGCCCAGGACGGCTGCACGCTGGACTTGGCCCTTGACGATTTGTCTCCCTGCACCCTCGCCGATCTCGCTGACGACATCCTCGAGAATGTCTGTCTTGAACGTGGCTTCGAGCTGGTGCAGGGCGAGAATGCATTTTCTCATGAGCAATATGTGGAGGCCGCGAAGCAGTGCCTCGAGCTTGAGGCTGAGGAGAATAAGTTTTGGGAGGAGAATCCTGATTTGTTGGCGGAGCTGGAGGCGTTTCTGGAGGCGGAGGCTGAGGAGCAGCGGCAGCAGATGGAGAAGGAGAATGCGGCTGCTAACACTAACGTTGCTGATGTTGCTGACGTTTCCGACACTGTTCCTGACGTCGTTCCTGAGGCTGTCCCTGAGCCTGAGCCTGTCGTGGACAACGCCCCCCCTCCTGCTGCTCAGCCTGACGCTGATGCTGACACTGAGACTGAGCCTGAGACTGAGACTGAGCAAGTTGATGAAATTGAAGAAATCGATCTTGACGAGCCCTCCCCCCCTCCTCCACCTTCTACTCCTGAAACCCAATCCTCAACCCAAT
>BRXY01000246.1:41083-52350 GCA_030267945.1 Triparma strigata
CCCCCCCTCTCCCCTCCTCTGAACAACAAGAATCCCCCCCGGAACTTGGCGACCTCTCCAAAGGCAACATGGTGAACCCTGCCGGCCTGACCTTTAAGGAGTTCTGGGATGAGTTCAAGGTTAAGATTTCCTCTGATGCGAACCAGTTGGTGAACACCATCGTTCCTGCTCCGCTGCGGGAGCCGCTCAAGGGATCGGTTAAGACTGCTATGAAAGTAACTAAGACTGTCGTTAGTAATGTGACAAGCAGTGCGAGGCGGTACATAACTGCCTTTGTCGAGCAGAAGCAGAAACAATTGGCGGAAGCCAAGGCGGCGGCAGAGCAAAAGCAGGCCCAATAATACAAAATTCAACAAAAATTAGCAAAAGAGAAGTATCAAGCTTAATTTTTACTTAACTCTATCCCCCACACCCCCCACACAAACCCCATACAATCTCCCTAGGCGAAACTTCCGCCCCTGGAAACCTTCGTGAACTGCTTGCCCTGCTTCTCGGCAGCCCTTCTCTCCTTGTCCCTCTTGGCTCTGGTGTTGGGGGTCATAAATGGAGACTGGTAGGGCGACTGATAGGGCGCGGCGGCGGCGTCATCAATGGGGACCAGCACCTGCTTCTCCTCGTCCTCGTCCTCCATGTCGCTGTAATCGAATTTGCAGAAGCAGGACAGGACGCCGCCGTCGAGCTTGATGGACCCGGCGTGGGGGGCGTTGTAGACAGCGGTGCCGTACAACAGAACAAAGAGGCCGGCGAGCTGAACGAACGACCACTTGGTCCATTCCTCTCCGAAGGACTTGGTGACGAAGTAGAAGATGAAGAGGTCGGTTCCCCAGACGGTGATGGGGCGGAAGTTGTCAAGGATGGCGTGCCAGACGCTGTTGAGCATGAACGTGACTAAAACGGCCAGGGCGTTGTAGAAGAAGATAGAGAGGAAGTACCACAAAAACATGACTTGCAGATCCTACAGTGGTACAGAGTTTGATGTTAGATGAGCCCAATACGAATCAACCCCGCATCCCAATAATATATATATTACTTACCTTACTGTTCTCCATCATGGCCCAGGTGTCGTACGGGTTCTCCATGACTCCTCCGACATCAGCTCCGGGCAAGTTGTAGCAAACGGGGTACAGAACAAAGGCACAAACGACGGTTCCCCAGAAGCCCTCCATTCCGATCAACAGAAGGGGAGGGGCGGAGACCTGCGACGAGCGATGCGACCAGCAAACGAATTAGAATTGGGTGGTCGTGGCGAACAACGAAGGAAGTTGTTGAGTAAAACGTGTTCCGAGTTCGTCTCGTTGCTTCGCTCCACACTGCGTCACTGCTTCGTACCTCCATGGACATGACCTTCTCCTCAAAGGCATACTGAAGGCTCTGCACAAAGGCCCCGGCGAGGATCAGCAAAACACCCCTCAAAGGATCCTTTTGCTTTCCACCCTCCCCGTCATCAGGGGTGGCGCTCAAGATGACGGTGGCTCCGACCAGGATAATACTGACCACATTCCACCAGACGCCCACCCACATGAATCCCCTCAGCTTGTCCCCGAGGGCGAAGTGCTTCAAGATGGCGACGAAGATGATGGCGGACCCGCGGAGCATCTATAATTATAATTTGACGAGTGTGTTAGAACGAGAACGCAAAGCGACGAGTTGATTTTTGCCCCACAGGTTGGTTCTCGGTTCTTACTCTCTTCGCTTTTTTCGGTACTCGCTTCGCTCGCGTCTCAGTCGCTTTGCTCCCTCGACGTTCGGTTCCGTCGCTTCGCTCCCTCGATACTCAGTTCGGTCCCCCCGATACTATTCCTCACCTGGTAAATTGAAACCTCAACCTCCATTAAACCCATCATGCAAAGGGCGGTGGCAGCGAGATCGAAGAGACTAGGGATCAACAACAAGAAGTACATCCAGATGGGGACGGGCTTCTGCTCCTCCTCCTCGTCATCGTCGACGTCCCCGACGGCGGAGTATCCATTGCGGCTCGTCTTGTGCACATAACCAGGGAAGGGAATCTTGAACATGACGACTCCGGCATGGAGGAACAGGGCGGCGCACATGCCGACGAACATGCCGAGGGTCTGGAAGAGGGGCTTTTCGAACTTCTTCATCTCCCCGTCCATGCCGACGGACTCCATGTCCAGCAGGACCTTGGAGGTCAGACTGCATCCCGTTCCGGCGACGAGCGCCAGAACGAATACAATAATTTCGTTGATGCCGCAGCCGGCGCCATGTCCTGATCCGCCCATAGTTCTGTGAAATGCGAGAGTTGGGATATTTCCATACAACGGTCTTGAGTTTGTTAGCGGTCACCATTGAAGATACGCAACCCAACTTGTCCGTCATCTTCGTAATCAAATTTTTTGGAATTATTCGCGGTGCTTCTTGATCCGCTTTCGACGAGCGCTTGTAGATCCTACAATTGTTGAAGGATCCGAGTACCTATTGGGTCCCGCCGCCCCCTAACTCGCATCAACCTCTCATTGGCCAATTATAAACGTTGGATGGATCGGATGGATCATGGCGCCGTCAAATCTAGTTGAAATACGTCGAGGAGAAACGTCACGTTGTTGTGATACCACGATTACCACGATTAAGGTACTCATGGTGACAAAATGCTACTCACAGCTTAGTCGGTAATTGAATGAACGACAAATGAACGACAAAAAGAGGGCAGAAAATTGAGGCTTTTGTTCTGAATTTTGCCTGGCTACCACAAAGCTTTCAAAGCTTTGAAATTCTCGCTCTACGAGTCCGCATATTCTGCAGTACGACACACACATACACAACCCAATCTCCTCTTCCAGCACCCAAAGCACGCTCCTCTATTTCCGCCTCTAAACCTTCCATTTCCCTTGTCTCCGAATCCACCCACTTCCACACCACAGAAAATCAAGAGTCCGCATATTCAGCAGTACGACACACACATAATCTCCTCTTCGAGCACCCAAGGCACGCTCCTCCATCTCCGCCTCGAAACCTACCCACCCACTTCCACACCACACCACAGAAAATCAATGTCAGACACTTCCCACGTGCGACCTGTAGGCACCTATGGCCCAGTCGGCGCGTCTACCACAATTTATTCCCAGAAGTGGGTCTGCACCGATTGCAAATACACCAACTTCGCCGCTGCTGCGAGCTGCAAACGGTGCAAGAAAGGTACGACGCAGCGAAGTCCAAGTGAGCGTCGAGCGAGCGAAGGATAATTTCGCGTTAGTTTAATCGACGCCACTTTCACTTCGTTTTTTCTAACTCGCGCTCGCTTCGCTCCTCAACTCGTCAAAGCCGCCCCTGCCAATGCCGAGAACAACAACGACTCGCAGACCCAGCAGAACGCCCTCACCCACACCTGGCGGGAGGTCCTCGACCCGCAGTCTCAGCAGATGTACTACTACAACACTGAGACCAACGAGACGTCGTGGGACAGGCCCGAGTGCATGGGGCCGGCCCCTTACGCCTCCGGCTGGTTCGGCCGCGGCGTCGCCGGGGCCGACACGAACAAATACGACGCGGACAACGAGCTCTTCCTCTCGAGGCCAGCCCGCAAGCAGAAGGACAAGATAGAGGCCAAGAACACGTCGGTGGAGGGGAACATGGATTACAACATCTGGTACGGAAAGTCGAGGGGAGAGAACTGGAACGAGGCGGATTTGGGCCAGGACTTGGCGCCGAACCGGTGCGTGATCGCCACAGACGCCGGCAGGACCAAGGCCGACAGCAAGGACTCCGGGCAGAAGTTCTTCTGCATCCAATTTTGCAGAGGAAAGTGCGCTAGGGGCGCGGAGTGCACATGGTTCCACCGCATTCCCACCATCGCGGACGACGGAATGGCGTCGCAGATGCACGACTGCTTCGGGAGGGAGAGGCACAAGACCAACAAGGAGGACATGAGCGGAGCGGGCAGCTTTGAGAAGCCCAGCAGAACCCTCTACGTCGGAAGGCTGAGGCCCGACAAGTGGGCCGGGGATAAGGAGCTCCACGCGGCGCTCAAGAAGCAGTTTGGGGAGTGGGGGGAGGTGGAGCATATCAACCTTATCTCGCGTAAAAACATTGCGTTCGTCCGTTACCGCTTCCGCTCCGGAGCCGAGTTCGGGAAGGAGGCCATGTGCAACCAGACCTTGGGTCAAGGGGAGATCATCAACGTCCGCTGGGCTCACGACGACCCCAACCCCATCGCCCAGGAGGCCATCAGAAGGGCGGACGCGGACGCGGCTGTGGCCGCGCTCAAGGCTAGGGGCGTCCAGATTAAGAGGGCGGCTGACGAGTCCTCAGAGGAGGTCATCACCGGAGTCACTTCAGACTACCCCAACACATCTGAGGAGAAAGGAGAGGGGGAGGAGGAGGGGGATGGAGAGCCAGCCGCAAAAAGAGCTAAAACAGACTGAATATAAATGTGTTAATAATGAATGGATTCAAGAGCTTCCTTCTATAATACAAATTTGTTGTTCACATTGAACCTCATCTACTCCTTCGCCTCGGCCTCCTTGCCCTCCGCGACCGTTGGGACCTTGGATGTTCCGAAAGCGCCAAAGCCGCCCCCAAAGGCCCTGGCCGCACTGATGGCAGAGACAGCCTTCTTCAATTTCTTGTTCACCGAGGACCTCCCCGACCCGACCTTGCGCAGGAACTTGAGCTCAACATGCTCGTCTACCTCGTCGGTACCCTCGTACGCGATATCGTAAGTTCCGTCTTCGTGGACTGACAGAACTCTGCCCTGGCAAAATATAGGAGTTCCTGGCGGTTTGCACTGAACGATATCGTCCTTTTCAAGCACGCTCCCGTTCTGAATCCTCTGGACTTTACTTCTCTCAATGACGCTAGGGTCCTCGCCGTCTCCAAAATCTACTACAATATGATCGTCGTCAACGTTGACAGCAACGCCCTCGAATTTCATACCGGACCCACCCGGGGCGGCACGAACTACGTCGCCTATTTTGAATTGCTCGTGGTGGTCAGGTTCCACAAGGTGGACTTGCAAAGCTTCAGAGAGGCGACGCGTTCTTACTGTTAGGTTTACGGAGAAGCAGGCGTTGCGTTGTTTGTTACGTTAGAAACGGTGGTCGTCGTTACGTGCATTGTGTACGGAAGTGCCTAATCGCGCTTGCTCAGCTCTCTCAAGCTCTCACCTCCACCCCCAATCACAGGAGGGGCCGTTATCACCGAGTTTTGTTGGTCTGCGATTGATTTGTCGTGAATATGTATGTGTATGTGTATGTGTATGTGTATGTGTATGTGTATGTGTATGTGTATTGGTATGTTGTGTCAGATTTCACGCACGGGATAGTACGAAATATTAAATGAACAACACACCAGCATCTCACCGATTTCAGGCCCACCCTTGCTCTCTGCCCTCTCAATGATCATTGCCGAAATCTCATCGTATAGCTGCTTGTCGTCCAGGTCAGACTTCGACTCCAACGTAGCTTTTATGTCCCTGGGGTGGAGTGTGTGAGGATTTGTTTGAGCGCGGGGTGGGAAATCATCGAGGTGAACCTTGTGAGATGCCAGGGGCGACACGAATATCCAACAAAAATATCAGCACAGGAGGAAGCTCGAGAGGACAGGGATATCGACACGAGCAGCGACAGATATGACGCAACGCGCAGCAACGAATCATCGGCTTATTACCAACGGGCAGCCCAAAATCAGGGCAAACCCATGCAGGATCACTCCAACCCCCACCCTCGTAACAGTTCATGTCAATGCGAGGGGTTGGCCAGGGCGTAAAGGCTGGGAGCGGAAAATCGGATTTCATCACTTACGCTGCCAGGTTGGCCTTGGCCTCCTCATTGAGCGCGGAAACACCTGCGCCCATCTTGTTATTGCTTCTTATTTTTTGCAATTTAGCTGGGAAACCTAATTTCCGGCCTGAACGTTGTTGGTAAGGCAAAACAAACATACCGCGCGCACGAGCTTTACGCTTTAGACGTCACCACACTAGCATTGAGAGTGCTATTTCGTTCTAGAAGTTTTTGTTTAAAGGGCCACTTCGCAGTAGGTGGTCGAAAGGATGATGACATCCCACTATATACCCGAAATGGAAGCGCTTGCGCCCACCAGTGACGACCACCACCGCCATAGCAGCCCCCTCCCCCGCTCCCCTCCCTTACCCCCTCTGCCCCTCCTCCCCTCCTCCAGGTTGATTTCAAAGCTCCATGCCATCTTCAGCAAAATTACTGCTTTGTTTGTTGACGGTTTGCCTGCTGAACGCACTCACGACGCCGCAAAATGCCCTGTTCGTCTCTAGTTTTCACCTCCCCCCTACCCCGACGAGAAGATTATCATCTACCTCGGCGGTTTCTCGCTTGTCCTCCACAAAAAACCCCCCAAGCGTCAGCGTCACCTCGTCCCTCCCCCCCGCCCCCCCCCTCTCCCCACCACCTCCTCTTGCCCCTCGTCCTCTCCCGAGGCTGTACTACCATTGGAAGAAGTCCAACCTCAAGCTCAACCTCTTCGGGTGCTATTACGGCTTCGTGGCCATATCCTTGGGTTTTATATGGTTCGCCGTTCTGAAATGCATCAGGCTCTGGACGCTCGCCATGGGAAAGCTCGGGATCACCGTCGACGAGAAGAAGGGCGCCGGCATCCGGACCAACGCGATCTGGGGCTGGTTCGTTCTCCGCCTCTCTTATAACTGGCCTCTCATAACGGGGAAGAAGCGCGTCCAGAAGCTCCTCAAAGTCCTTCCGGAGTCCTCCCCTGGAGTGATGTACGTCGCGAACCACTGTTCGTGGATGGACATACCGTACATAGCGATGTCGATAGGAATTAGAAAGAACTATAAAATCATAGCCAAGTCGGAGCTATTGAAGGTGCCGATTCTCGGCGAGGCCATAAGCGTGGGAGAGAACATCACCGTCGATCGCTCGAGTAGGAAGAGCCAGGTCAAGACGTACAAGGACGGCCTCAGGTGGCTCAAGGACGGAGTGAGTCTGTGCACGTTTCCGGAGGGCACGAGGAGCAGGGACGGGAGGCTGCAGGCGTTCAAGAGAGGAGCGTTTAAAATGGCCGAAAAGACCGGCGCCGTCATTGTGCCTATTAGCATCAGCTACTGTCACATTTTGAATCCCGTCGACTGGGTCTTTCCGGTCAGGCCGGCAAGGGGAATACCTGTCAGAGTTCACGTTCACGATCCTATAGAGACCGTTGGAAAGACGGAGGATGAAATTGTAGAGGTAGTTCAGAAGACGCTGTGCTCGGCGCTGCCAGAGAGTCAGCAGCCGCTTGACGGTAAAATGCCAGGTGAGTGCAATTTTGTATTCAATACTTTTCTACCCCCTCCCCCTGCTAACACCCCTGCCCCCCACAAAGGCTATGACATCTCATAACCACACACAGGGCAGGAGGAGTTGTCGCAAAATTAACGAACGATGAAACCCTTACCCCAAAGTTTTTTTGTTGTTGAAAATTGTGCGTACTTGCTTCTGTCATACTTTTTTAAAGCCTTTGTTTTGTTTTGATTTTTATCTATCCTAAGGACCGTCTAGCATTGTTGTCCGTGGTTTGGCATTACCGTTGAAACTATTACCTCTCTTTAACCTTGACATCTGCCGATGTCTGGCTGCCGCTGCTACGGCGGCTGCCCCCCCGTTCTTCTTTCTCTGCGAAACAGCCCTCGTAAATCGGCTCTCCGAGAACGACAGTTTCTTCTTCGTCCTGTGATGCGACGCGAGGTCGTTGGAGGTGACCTCCTGCTGGCCAGGACTGCTGGGTCCTAGCTTCATTTCTGCCGAATTCGCTGGCCTCTCGATCCCGCTTTCCTCTACGACTACCATCTTTCCCCCTCGGTAAGTCCGTCTCTGCTCGGCCACCATAACGTCGGTGAGATTACTCTTGAGGGCTCCCCACCGATTTCGTGCAATTATCGTGCCTCCATTCGGCCTGCCCCACTGCCCCCCAGTCGGGCTTTCCGACCCGAGTTGTTTTTCTATTCTAGCATTGGGATTCAAGTCCCCTCTTTTCTCGAATAAGAACTCTGGGGCCTTCGCCAGTCTCTGGCTCATGCCCCTAACGATGCCCCCCCCCCTAGCAGGAGGACTTGTACCGTCACCATCCTTCACGACTCCTGTAGCTTTACTGGCCATTGAAATTATACCCTGCTTTACGTTCTCTGCACCGACGACGGTAATTGTCCGAGCTTTCTTGAAACTGTTTCGGGGTCCGAATGTTGGGCTATTTTTGCTTGGTTCTACTCGCAGGCTTTGTGGTCGCGGAGCATCTGCATCAACTGTCTTGGGCAGCTTAGGCGCAACATCCACATCCGCGAGTTCGTCGTCAAGTAGCCCCTTTAGCAAAGTAACCGAAAAGTCAGACTGCCCCCCCCCCCTCCCTCCGCTTGCGCCCTTCCCGCCCTTCGCAACCTTCCCATTATTAATTATTGGGGTTATTCTCTTATTGCTCTCATCCCGGAAGCTTAGCTTAGCTAGCTCCTCGGCAGAAGCATTAAGATTCTTTTCTATTCTTCGCATGCTGCCAGAAGTCTGATCTACTGGGCCGCTGCAACTACCACCCATGTTTTATAAGCGCTGCCACACAAACTAAGAACAGGCCAACAAGCCTCTGGGTCTGGCGGGTCGGATCCGGCAGATCGGCCAACAAAATTAGCTTTCCTCCCCCCCTTTGAAGGAGTGTGTAGGTCAGGGAGTATGCTAGTTAGGCTTCCGTACCTATAACGCAGCAGAAAGAAACAGGAGCCGATTTACCGACGGATGTACACACAAAAGGTCCTTACTTTGCAACGGTTTCGGCTAAACCTCGGAGCTGTTTTGCTGGGCCTCTCAGACCTTGCGAGGATCGGTCCGGTAAACGCGTCAGACGAAAGGGTTGAATGCGTCAAGAGCTACCAAGAAATAGGAGTTTTAATGAAGAGCGAGTGGAGTAGCTAAATACTCGGTCAATTCCTCTCTACTCCTTTTTTTCGGGCGTTTTGGGGCTTGCTGCCAAGGGTTCTCCCTGCATAGAGGAGCATCTGCATACTTAACTAAATTGAACCAAGTCAAATGTCAAGCAAAGCCCCCCATTCTATTGTGCAGGGCAGCATGGTAAGGAAGAAAACGGTGGAGATACGCGAAATATTTTTTTTTTGACCATTCCACTAGTTGATAGTTAGTGAGCTTCAAGGCAGAGAGTAGACCCTTTTCTTTTCAAAACGGAGGACAGTGTCATGAGGCATCGAATATATGTATAAGGCGAGCCAAACGGAAACAATTCTGCTAAAAATAATACATCTTTTGTCTATCGCCTTCAGCCAGCCGGAGCAGAATTTGCGGGTCTCCCTTCACCCGCTTCCTCAGGTCACTATCTCCCTTGCAGCTCTCTCCTCCGGGGCAGAAAAGCTGGTCCTTCCCGACGTGCTCTAAAAAGCAGCTTTCATGGTACGAGCAGCCGCATTTGCTCAAGAAAACGTCGTCTCCTTCAAAGTCCAGCTTCTCATGACAAATCAAACACGTGTTGCCTCCCCCTCCTCCCCCTTCCTCCCCTACAGTAACCAAACCCTTGAGCCTCAGCTTCTCCTCCTTGGAGCAAAGTTTGCTCCTCAAACAGCAATTGAGACTCTCAATAATATTGGAGCTATCCTTCAGACGCTCGGCAATTTTCAACCCCCTTTGCCCGAGCTCGTAAGCCTTCTCGCAATCACCAACGTCCGCCAAGCACAGCTCAGAAAACTCCAAAGCTGCCATTAATTCTGCGCTAAAATCATCTCCCGCCTTCAGCATTTCAATTCCCTCCTCGTAGCATTGCCGGGCCAGGTCAAAATCGAACAGCAGTCTGTGGCACGCTCCAACTTGTATCAGAGCCGACCCGAGCTGGGCAGGGTAGTCGTCATCCTTTCTACATATCGCGACGTCTTCGAGCGCGTAAGAAAGCGCCGCATTGAGATTGAATGTGCTCGTGGAGGGCGAGAAGGGGAGGGAGGTGTAGCATTTCGAGAGGCCATTACAACAGATGGCCAAGCCTATTTCATCCTTGTTCGCTCTTGCAGTTTCATGCTCGAGCTTCAAAATTTGGATAGCCCGCTCGAACTCGCCGAGCGCTTTGTGACAATTGCCAATGCCTACGCGACAGGTGAATGCACCCTGGACGTCGTTCATTACCTCACATTGAGGAAGGGCGCCCTGGTAAAGGAGGATGGCCTCGCGAGGAGAGCCCGTCATCTCCTTTATTGTCCCAAGGGAGGTCAGGGCTTGAGACAGGGCCCCGGAGACGTCAACGAACAAACTCATCGTCAGCTGCTGCTCCGGGGTTACCGGCTCTCCCCGCTTTGGCTTGAATTTGTCAATCTGTGAGAGGATTTTTGATGCGGTCGAAGAGGCAAGCTTGAGCTTCGCGGACGCGGAGCCTGGAGACGAGTACAACAGCTCGTTCCCCTCATTGACCAGCTCAATTATGTCGTCGACCTTGTCTCGGAGCAGACGAGCGTTGACATTGGTCTTGTAAAGCTCACTTAGTTCCATCGGAGTGAGAGGTTCAGGAGCCACAAAGCCAGAGGAATTCATCGCCTCAACAGCTTCTTTTAGTTGATCCATGCCCGGTGGGGGAGGTGGCATCGCTTCACCAGAATCGTTCGTTACCGACGGTTTCGGTGACGGCGGCGGCAATCCGTTCCCCACTTCGTCTGAAGTCTCCTTGCTCGAACATTTCAATCTGTGTTTTTTCCAATCTTTCTTTTGGCATTTCACGCTGCAATAGAACACACGCCTGCATTGACTGCATGACTTTGAGGCAACCTTGTTGCAGACTTCGCAGTTGTTCGCGAAGCTCATTTGTTCTCCTTTGCCTTCCCCCTTAAAAAAAAAAAGGCATACAGCCCTGGGAGCGTGCTCGCCTTCTTTATTTTTGCAGGGGCACTTATAAACAACAACGTCTCCACTCCCGCACCAGGATTTGAGTAGCTCCCTGCCCCCGCCCCCCCCCTCCTCCCCGCTGTTAATTCCTTAGAATTTCCACCTTCATCATTCGAGTTTAGAGTTCGCCTTCGCATCTTGTTGTGGCCTAGTTAATTTTTACCTCGACAACGAGAAGCGCGCCAGGCATTATGAACGGCCAAAAGCTTCTCCTATTACTCTCGGCGATTCTGGCGGTCGGAAATTCATTGGTCGCAGAGAAACGAGTTAAGAGTGTGCAAAGTTGGAAATTAGTTGACCGCTTTTGTTTCAAGGTGAGAGAAGGAAGGTGCCCCATAGCATCTCTGGCGTCGGCCCGTCTCGCGTCGTGCGATTATAATTCAAGGAATTTTATCTGACTTTTAACCTCCCCCCCCCCCCCCCCCCCCC
>BRXY01000246.1:52382-82236 GCA_030267945.1 Triparma strigata
CCCCACCCCCCTGCCCCCCCCACCCCCCTGCCCCCCCCCTCCCCCCCCTCCCCAACTCCACAACCTTGCAGGCCCTGTACAACCATGAGTACGAGGACCCAGAAGTCGAAGGGGTCTTTGAATTATCCGTCACGTTCAAGATTCGGGACAAAATTTCAGTTTCACTCTTCATCGAAGGGGACAACGATGCTGGCTCAAACTGGCCAGAGGTGCACATTGCCCCTGCTAGTGAAATGAACTGTGCAGAACGCCACAGTGGAGCAACAAAAACGTTAAACCTTTGGAAGACCAACGTATGTCAAACTATGACGAATCCGTGCGAAGTGTTCAAGCCGTACCCGTGGGCGAATAACGCCAACCCTGCGATAGGACAAAATCTGGTCACCGTTGACAGGGCGTTCTCTTTCAAGAGTAAGGTCCCCCAGTGGATGTATGTCGTTATTTCGAATTGTGACGATGGTGAGTTGTTGAGTAGTGTCGTTTGCTAGCATCGGCGCATACATTCAACAAGCATTGAAGTTCTCACCCCCTTCGATCTCGCAGAATGCGACGAAGAAACATGCGAAAGCACCTACGGGTGTCACTGTCAATCTACGGTAGACGTAGATTATAGTTTCAAGTTTATTCAAGCGGACAAGTCTCACTTCTCGGCAGACGAAAGTGGAGTCCTACCTTGCACCCAGGCCTACTTTGCCTTCCAATGCCTAAACCTGCTATTTATCATCATCATAAGGGGAAAGCTCATGCACAGGAGGAAGTATCACTGGACAGTCCACATGCTCGCCATAAGCATCTTCATCCATCTCGTAGCCCTTCTGCTGGCGATGATCCACTATTCCATGTACGACGCTGATGGAGTCGGGGATCCCATCCTGTTAGAGATATCGGCGTACTTAAATATCGCCTGCGAGACCCTTTTCATAGCGTTGCTCATCTTGCTGGCCAAGGGATGGACGATTGTTAGGCGCAAGATAAGTCCCGGGGGCAGGATAAAAATCGCCGTCTTCTGCTGTATATACTTTCTCTCAGGCATTTTCGCCAAAATTTGGTCGCACCTATCGTACGACGTGGCGGAAGTTACGTACGTTTACGAAAGTCCCCCCGGCACGATGCTCCTAATCCTGAGGACTCTCGCCGCTCTTTGGTTCTACTACGCTGGCATGACAACCAGAATAAATTTTGAGAAGAAGAAGGTAAGCGCTGTCAAACCCTCGCTGTGTTATGGGCGATTTTCTACGCTAACGACGACTCGCTGAATTATACACATCATACACACAGGGCTTCTACTTCAAGTTCAACAATTTCTTCCTCTTCTGGCTCCTCGCACTACCTTTCGTTATCGCCATGGCGTCCTCCATTGATAGGCACAGGCGCTTTATGATTTACTATGCCTTCAACTTGTCTCTGATTTGGTTAGGCCAGACCGTTCTCTGTATTCTCTACAACCCGAGCACCCAGTTCAACCGATCGTTCCCTTTCCACTCTCACACTAGCAGTATGCTCGGCATGCTGGGAACTGACAAGAGCAAGAAGGACACAGTCATGTTCAGCTCCAGCCGGAGCAACCGCATGACGAAGATTCGGGAAGCCAATGCGGCCAATGCGGCCAAGCTGCCAGGAGCGCTGACTACTCCGATTTCTTCCACGGGAGGAAGCAATTTAGTCCAGAACAACTACCAAGAGGCGAACACCAACTCGATTATCTCGACCGTCAGCGGAGGCTTGGGCATTCAGAAGAGTCGGGCCGGACAGATAGTGATTAAGAACCAATTCGACGCCATGCACTTTCTGAGAATTAAGAGCGTCAGCGATGCCGTCAAAGAGCAGCTTTCCGAACTTACGGAAAAAAGTACCGATCTGGATTCCATTTTGGACGCCATTACTATCGAAAACCCTGGCCAGTATGGAAAGATCGGTTATGAGTACACCAGCAAGCAGAATAAGAGGGAGAATCTCCTATCGGCCGCCGAACCTCCGGAGAGGGTCTCAAAGTACTTGGCGTCAGCAGCGACCGGGAATGCTCAGAAAAAATCCTGTCCCCCGCACGTCAACACCACTTGGTCCAACCAAGAGGTCGATAGACTTAGAGTGAAGAAGAACCCCGAAGTCTTTGAGATGGTCAAGCGCGTAACAAGTAATGCTGCCGCCGAGGACAATCGCAGATCGGGCAGATCGGACCGAGAGGGCGATGGCAGAGGAAGGGGGAAAGACTTGGGGGACGATGACTCTGCTGAAATGGACAGGGCTAGACACGGCAGGAGATCGCGGGACAGGTCACAGGAGAGACCGCCAAGGGAGATGTCGAGGGAAAAGCCGAGGGAGACGTCGAGGTCACCGGAGAGGGAACCACAAACTAGCCCTCTAGACACTAACGGCAGGGACAATAGCGATGACGAGTTTGACCACCCTGTCAGAAGCGTACCTCCAAAACGAAGAATGAGCAAGACAAAATCTGCACCCCCTTCCGGTCCGCCACCCTCCCGTAGGGCATCAGCAAACACGGCCATTTTGGGCAAACCCAAGAGCCGTGAGGGCGAGGGCAGCCGCAGAAATAGCCGAGAGGGTAGCCGAGATAGTAGCCCGAGGGCGGAGAAGAGCCCAGGGGCACAGCCTAGGCGGGCGCCCATCAACTCCCTCGACACTATCGCCGGAAGAGGGGCCGTGCAAGGCTTCACCGAGGAAACTGCTCAGCATGTTGCCGACCGCCTCAGCGACCTCAAAGAAGTTGAAGGCGAGGGTAAAGAGGAGGATGCCGTTGTCAAGAAGAAGAAGAAGAAGAAGGAGAAGAAGGAGAAGAAGGAGAAGAAGGAAAGGTCAGAGAGGTCTTCCAAGGAGGGAGGAAGCAGAAGAGGATCCGGGGAATTGGCAGCACCAATAGGGCCACCGCCTATGAGCAGTCGCAACAGTAGCAGGAGACCAAGCGAGGAGAATCTCTTGGATAGAGGAGAGGGAAAAGAGTAGACTACTTTAGTGTACAAATTGTTTTATTTGCAAAACTTCTCGTACGAAGGACCCACCTTTCCTTTGGTTTTCCGAATCTACAGATCGGCAGCGAGGCTTGAATGTCTAAGGTCACCAGTAAGGCGATTAGCTCTAGGGGGGGCGGGCGTAGATTGGAAACAGAGGAGGTACACTACGAATTATCCGGTGCCTCTAATCCTACTGCGAAAACGCCCGTTGAAAATATTTTGCTGCCTGGCTCTCCCTAGAAGATCGTGAAAATGAGGGAAGCTGAGGCTGTTTTCTTGTCCGGTGGATTGAAAGAGTTGAAAGCTATCAACTTAATTTTTTGACCTGCGTACCCTTTCCAATACACCCTTTCTAATTTTTAATTTTAAACTCTATACTATAGCGTTTTCCAACAGGAATTAACAAAAGTGGTGGGCAGAGGAGTCTCTAGATAGGGAAAGAATTCTCATCCATAAAACCGAGTCCACGCGATAATGAATAATTCAAATCGGAGTAGCAGAAGGACCCGAGGTCAGCACGGGGGCAGTACAGGCGCCAGAAGAGGAGGGAGGGGCGGTGGAAGTATAGACCCAGGCCGCGGTAAATTAGGTGAGGATATTGACGACCGAGGGCTTTTTCACTTTGTAAAAATATACTCTGGGGCGAAGGGGAACCCCTCTCCCTCCGTACGGAGGCTTTTCCCCCGGAGACGAAGTGGCCCCGAAAACTTCGATTGCAGCTCATAAGCGGATTGAATCCCTCCTCCATGCCTTCCTCCTTCGCCCCCTCCCTTCTGCCCTGCCTCGCCCTTCCCCTCTCTCACCCCCCTTCCCACCGCTCCCCCAACCACTTCGCAGTCAATGTCCGGGTCGTCCAGCGTAACCTGGTCTACGTGATCGGATTGAGCCCTGCAATCGCCGACGAAGCGGTACTTCGTTCCTCAAATTTCTTCGGCCAATATGGGCCCATCTCCAAGATAATGGTGAACAAGTCCCACCTTGTCAACTCGCCGAAGAAGAGCGCCAAGAATAGTAGTGCAGCCTACATCACCTACAAAGACGCAGCGGATGCACAAGCGGCGATAGAGTGTGTCGATACCTTTGAGTACGACGGGCGATTAATTAGAGCAAGGTGCGTCGTCCCCATCCTGCAGGACTCTTCAAATACCATTTAATTACCACTTTATCCTTTTCGCGCTCACCTTACGCACTCACACCCTCCAACAGCTTCGGCACTAGCAAATACTGCAACGCCTTTCTTCGCGGGATCACGTGCGGCAACCCGGATTGCCTTTATCTCCACGCCATGGGAAAGTCCGAGGACAGCTTCTCGAAAGAGCAAATCCAGCAGGGGCTCGCAAATAGAGGGGGACAGCACGACACTCCGGAAGCAGTACCTGGGGCGCCTGGAGCGCCCAAGAGGGCAGGTAGCGCGGGTGGAATGCAAGGATTCCCCAAGAGGGTGGGCAAAAGCTCCTCATTATCAAAGACATCTACGCAGGTGTCAGACGATATTGAACAGGAGGCTAAGCAGCAGCAGCAACAAGACCCTAAGCAACCCGAGTTGAAAAACCAGCAGCAGCCTCAGATTGTCACCCCGCCGCAGCAGCAGCAACAACAGCAACAACAGCAACAACAGCAACAACAGCAACAGCAACAGCAACAGCAACAGCAACAGCAACAGCAACAGCAACAGCAACAGCAACAGCAACAGCAACAGAAACAAACACAGCCCTCGCAGCAGCAACAAACAGCACAGACACAGCAACACACTGACGACTCCTCAATCATTTCTGCGAATACAAACTCTTCATTCAAAACAGCACAGACACACATTAGCGCCCCCAAACCTGTCGGACCGAAACCCACCAACCCGGTGGCCATATCCGCGCCCTTGCCTATGTCGTTTGCAAGAGCCGCCAGCGGTGGAGGAAATCCTGCTACGCCGCTTCCCATGCCCCCTCCCCAATTCTCCCCGCCAGCTTCCCCCCTATTGAGCGGACCCGGCAGCGGGGGGACATCACCACTGTTCGGTGGAGGGGGGAACCCGAACGACGTCTCACTCTCAACTGGGGGCTCCCCCCTGATGAATTCGATGTCGTCTTCGGTTGCATCTCTAGGGGCCTCGTTCCTATCCTCGTCCCTATCCCCCACATTGCCCAACACATCAAGCCCCCCAACGTCCATGCACGGCGGCAACTCGCTGTCGGCTAGCATGTCAGGCAGCTTGCCCAGTTCCCCAGATCATAGAACGGATCTTCCGTTGCCTCCGACGACGGTCAGGACCGACTCTGACGATTTCTTGTGGAATCTTAGAAGTCCCGACCTCGGACCGACGGTCTTCGAGCTATCAGAGGACACAAGGGGTTCAGCTGGCGGCGGAAACGGGGCCGGAAGCCGTGCTCCTGGTGGCAACGTCTCCCCCAACCCTTGGGCTGGAGAAACGTTGCGCAACTCCCCGACTCCAGAAATGAACATGGGTGGAGCTTTCGGAAATCGCCAGCAACATCAACAGCAACCTCAGCAGATGCACCAACACAGACAGCACAGCGTGAGTGCTCCAGCCCCGTACAGGCCTCAACCGGCGCCTATGCAGTTATCTCCTCAACAACCGCACCAGCAGCCGCACCAGCAGCAAATGTTCGGCCACCCACAGAACCAGCACTTCGTTCCGCAGCAGGGCTACGCACAACAGCCTCCACTCCGCTATGCGCAGGCGCCGCCGCAGCAGCAGTACCCCCCCCAGGGATACTATAACTCCCAACAGCAGATGTACGCTCCTCATCAACTCCAGCAGCAACAATATCAGCCGCAGCAGTTCCCTCGCCAGGACGCAAGGTTTATGAAGACAAGTCCGCTGAAGTCGCAGCAAATGAATGGCGCAAACCCGATGAACGTCGTGACGCCGACTCAAGAGTGGGGCGCCTCAGGCTCAGGAGGTTGGGGAAGGAGCTTTTAGGAAAATCATAGTTGAAGCCTGGGGGAGGAGGGGGTTAAAGAAAAGAATGAAGAGGAAAAAAGATGCGCAAGCGCGCATGAGTAAGAGAGAGAGAGAAAAAGCAAAGAGATAGAAAAGCAAGAGAGGAAGAAGAAGAAGAAGAAGAAGAAGAAAGAAGGAAGAAGGAAGAGAAGAAATCATAGATTAAGTAAAACGTTAAAGCATTTCTTTTGAAATAAGTTCTTCGTTATTTTTTAATTTCTCCCGCACAATCCTCCGCCACCAAAATGAAAACCTCCCTCCTCCCCTTCTCCCCCCCCCAATAACCCCCCCCTCACGTTTGTTGTATTTTTATTTTGTCCTCCTTCCACAATTTCTGACCCTTAACCAAGGGAGAAAGTTTTCCCAAAGTTCTTGTTCTCAGGCTTCTTTGCCTTCTCGTCCTCCTCCGACTGGATGTCAAAGAATCTGACTTCGTCGGGATTGTGACCCTCCCTTCTAAGCCTCCTCTTCGCCTCTGTCTTGTCTCCGTGCCTCAAGCCAACGATGTCCTTGATCTCGACGACTTCCTCCCTTCCGTCCTTGTGGAGAACCATGACGCGCATTCCCTCGCAAGCATCGTTGAATTCCCTGCCCCCGGGCAAGCCCCACGCATTTCTAATCATGAGCTCGAAGTACTCGTCACTCTCGATTCCGAGGCCGAGGTTGCAGTAGTAGCTGAAAAACTCGCCCCTGCTGGCCTGTCCCTCCTTCTCCTGTCCAATGTCGAAGGTGTCGAGGAATTCTTTGAGCACCTCATCCTCGCTCCTCTTTCCCGTGAGGACGTCGGGGTGATGCTTGACCTCGTACTTGGCGACAAGCTCAGCGGGCTCGAGGAAGTTGCTGCCGTCAGTGTCAATAGCCGCAAAGGCCTCTTCCAGAATTTCGAGCCTGCACGCAGCGATGGGACCACGAACGCCGTTAAGGAACTCATCGTAAGTGATGGTTCCTCCTCCGTCCTTGTCGAAGAAGTTGAAGAGGTCGACGAGCTTCTGACCACTGAGTTGCAAGTTGCAAGACCTTAAAGCCTTCGCAAACTCCTGAGGGTCGAGGGTCTTATCGCCGTTCTCGTCGAAGACACGGAACTTCCTCGCAAGAGTGGAAATTCCCCTCGCACCGCGAGACTTGAGCTTGTCCCTCAACTCCTCGAGAACATCTTGAACTTGGCCCTCCTTGGCCATATTTGACAGGCTAGTGCCCTTCTTGGGCGAAAGCGGGCCCTGGACGCCGGAGGGTTTGTAATCGGCGGGCACGAAGCCGTCGTGCTCAAGCTCCAAGCCGTCCATGCCGATAGAGGACGCCCTCGCAGCGTTGCCCTTGGGGTTGTTCTGGTAGGCGAGACCCATGGCCTTTCTGTGCTGGACGTCGTCCTCGGGCTTGCCTCCAGCCATGACAATCTGGCTCCTGCCCTTCATGGCCAAGCCTCCCTGACCCTTGCCCATCGACAGGCTCTGCTTCATCTCGTCAAGAGGCGTCGGGTTAGGAGCATTGGGATCCTTGGCGACCTCTTCGTCGTCAACCCCACCCAGGGTGTCCACTTTGACAGCGTCGACGCCCTGCTTCTTGAGGCGCTTCGTAATCTCGGCATTCTTTTCCTTCTCGGGAATGCGGTCGAGACCAAGATCGTTCTTGATCTCGACGACGGTCTGCTTTCCAGCCTTGTCCGTGACGAGAACCCTCTTGTTGTCCGAACTAGCGGCGACACCTTCCCCTCCGGAGATGTGCCATGCGTTTCTAATCATGAGTTCGAAGTAATCCTCGTTGAAGATACTAGCAGAAATGTTGTGGTAGTAGTTGGTGAATTCTTGTCTAGTAACGGCCCCGTCGACGATTCCTCCAACGTCGAAGGTGTTGAGGAATTCCTCAAGGACCTGCTTGGCGGTCTTCTTGCCGGATATGACCTCAGGGTGCTTGGAGGCGTCGTAGCATCCTGCGACCTCGTGAGCCTCGATGACTCCACTTCCGTCCTGGTCGATGATATCAAAGGCCATGTTGATGAGGTTGATCCTGCGCTCACTCAGGGGGTCCCTGACGCCCTGGATGAATTCCTCGTACGAGACAGAGCCTCCTCCATCGGCGTCGAAGTGGTCGAATACCTTGTGCAAGTCCTTATCGTTCAGGTCGAACTCCATCTCCTTCATGGCCTTCTTGAACTCTCCGAACTGAAGCTCTCCGTCTCCACTGTCATCCATGATGCGAAACTTTCGCGAAAGGCCGACCATTCCGCTGCCGCCCCTCTGACTGATCTGGCGCTTGAGCGACTGAATGATCATTTTGGTTCCGGGGTGCGCTTCACCAGTCTTGGCGCGAGAGCGGTCTCCGAGGGAACGCTTCTGGCCTGTGCCCTTGAGGGCGTCCATCATGGTGGCTCCCTTTATTTCTCCGAAGGCGGCACCTCCCGACTTTCCCTTGGCAACAACGAGAGAAGCGGGGTCTGCCCTCTTTTTCTTGTTCCTGTACTGAGCGCCGAGGCTCATGTTGGCGACCACGGCAGACCTGTTGCCCTTCTCGAGGCCAAGTCCATTCTTGTCCTCATCTTCCGTGGCGCCTGAAGTGTCGATATCAACAGCGTGAAGACCCTGCTTCTTGAGGCGCTTGATAATCAGTAAACGGTCTCCAGGCTTGACACCGAGGTCGTCTTGGAGCTCGACAACCTTGGTGGTTCCGTCAGCCAAGAGGGCTCTGACGCGTAAGTTCCCGGATGACTGGTGCTGAGCCTCTCCACCAGACATGTGCCAGGCATTTCTGATCATGAGCTCAAAGTATTCGTCGCTGTCGATAGAGCTGCCGAGGTTCTCGTAGTAATTGCAGAACTCTTGGAAAGTGACCATGCCGTCGACCTCTCCGCCAACCTCGAAACAAGCGATGAAATCCTTGATGGCCTCCTCCTCGGTCTTGAGGGAAGCGAGAACGTCGGGGTGTTGTGAGGCGTCGTACTTGTTGAGGATCTCGTTGGGTTCGATGACCCCGCTGCCGTCCTCGTCGACCCTATTGAAGGCCATCGTGACGAGGGCTTTTCGCAGCGGGTTGAGGGGCGTTCTCAGGGCGGAGACCATCTCCTCGTAGTCAATGCCTCCGGTGCCGTCGCAGTCGAAGTAGTCGAAGAGGCGCTTCATATCAGCTGCGCTGAAGTCGAGGTCCATCTCGAGCATTCCCTTGGTGAACTCTCCGAGGTCCAGGGAGCCGTTGCCATCGTCGTCCATGAGGCGGAATTTACGAGCCATGCCAACGATGCCGCTGGCACCCCTGTCCTTCATGGCTTGTTTGAGTTTGAGCAGCATCTCCTTGACGCCAACGGGGGCCTCGTTGGGGTCGGCGATGCGAGCCTTCTTGTAGACCTTGTTGAGGAGGGTTCCGGTTCCGGGGAGGACTCCTGGGGCAGCGGAGGCGAACTTCTGGTTGACCATGGGCTTGTAGATGGGGCCGAGGTGGTCTCCCTTTTCGTCATCTGCAGGGTCTCCCTTGAGATCGAGCCCGACAACGTCCACGCCCTGCTGGCGGAGCTTGTTCATGATCCAATCGGCACGCTCCTTCTCAGGGATCCTGTCGAGACCGAGGTCGTTCTTGAGCTCAACCACGGACTGCTTGCCGAGGGAGTCGGTGACGAGGACGCGCTTGTTGGCAGAGGAGGCGGCGGCTCCCTCTCCGCCGGCAATGTGCCAGGCGTTGCGGATCATGAGCTCGAAGTATTCATCGTCGTCGATGTTCGCCCCGAGGTTCGTGTAGTAGTTAATGAACTCCTGGCGGGTGACCATACCGTCGACTACTCCTCCGATGTCGAAGGTGGAGAAGAATTCACGAAGGACTTCGTCCTCAGTCTTATTTCCTGAGATGACATCAGGGTGCTTCCTGGCGTCGTAGCAGTCCTTGATCTCAGCAGGCTCGACGACTCCGCTCTTGTCAACATCGAGGATGTCGAAAGCGCGGTTGACGAGGCCCAGGCGGCGGCGGGTGAGCGGGTCACGGACCCCCTGGATGAACTCCTCGAAGGAGATGGATCCGGAGTGATCGTCATCGAAGTGCTCGAAGAGCAATCGGAGCTCGGACGTGGACAATTCCATCTCGAGCTCCTCCATGCCCTTCTTGAATTCGCCGAGGTCGAGAGCACCAGATTCGTCGTCGTCCATGATGCGGAACTTGCGCTGGAGGCCAGTGAAACCGTGAGCTCCGTGGGCCTTGATGGCCTTCTTGAGCCTGGCAATGATGACACTGAGGCCGGGGGACGGAATGCGAGAGTTTCCGATCTCCCTGCGATCCTTTTGGTTGGAGGCGGGCTTGGGGAGCTTGCGAACGGGCTTGACGAACTCCATCTCTTCCCTGATGTTCTTGCCGGAGATCATTCCAGAGAGGGACTGGGGGATCTTGAGAGGCTTGCCCTTCTTGGGTTCGGTGTAGCGAGCCCTCTCGGCTTCCTCCTTCTTCTCCTCCTCGGCACGGACAAGGTCCTCCTCGTACTTTTTGACAGCCTTGGACTGGGCGGCAAGCTCGGAGAGGGTCATGGCCCCCTTGGGGGGGGGAGGAGGGGAAGGCATCTTTACGGCGGATACCTTGGGCCCCGAAAGCTTCTTGAGGCCTTCGAGGGCCTTCGCCTGGTGCGCGAGGACGGGGTCGGGCTCGGGCTCGGGCTCGTTGGCGATTTGCTCCTCAGTCTTGGGCTGGGGGATGTCCCAGGTCCTGGAAAGGAGGAGGGCCCAGTACTCGTCCGAGTTAATGGAGGCGGAAATGTTGTGGTAGTAGTCGATGAACTCATCGCGGGTCACCTTTCCCTCCACGGTGCTTCCGACCTCGAAGGTGTTAAGGAACTCCATGAGGACGTCGTTAGTCTTCCTCTCTCCCGAGATGACCGAGGGGTGACCGGACGCGTTGAATTGCTTGACGACCTCGTCGACGGTGACCATGCCGTCCCCGGACTTGTCGATGACGTTGAAGGCCGCTATGACCACGCTGACGCGCCAGTCGGAGATGGGGGTGCGGAGCGTATTGATGAACTCGTCGTAGGAGACTTCTCCGCTTCCGTCCTGGTCAAAGTAGTCGAAGAGGAGGTTGAGGTCCTTGCCGGTGAGCTTGAGGTCGCATGCCCTCATGGCGTTCTTGAACTCTTCCTTGCCGAGCGCCTTGGAGTCGTCGACGTCGGCTTCCTTGAAGTTCTTGGAGACCGTAGAGAGTCCCCTAACGCCCATGTTGGCGAGCATGAAGCGAAGACCATCGACGATGTCGTCGGCGGGGTGAGTCACGGGCTTGGCCTTCTTGGGCGTGACCTTGACCTTGGCACGCCTGGAGGCCTTCTCCTTCTTCTTGGCGAGCTCGCCGAGGGTGCCCTTTTTGACGGATCGGTTGAATTTCCAGATGGACTTCATCATCTTCCTGAAGGGCTCGTCCTCGATGAAGGCGGAGACGTTGGCGTAGTACTCGAGGAAGTCTTCCCTGGTGAGCTTGCCGTCGGTACCGGACCGTTCGAAGGTCTGAAGGAACTCGAGGAGGATGATATTCGCTGGCTTGCGCCTAGAAATCACGTCGGGGTGATTGTTGAGGACGAAGCAGCGGCCGATGTCACCGCAGTCGATGACCCCGTCATCGTCCCCGTCGATGCCGCCGAAGACCTCCCCGACGATGGACTTCCTCTCCTCGTTGAGGTCGCCGCGGATGCCGTGGCAGAACTCCGTGTAGTCGACCTCACCGCTGCCGTCGGCGTCGAACCGGACGAAGAGGGCGCGGATCTCCTGGTTGTCGAGCTTGTAGTTCTCCATGACCTCCGAGAACTCCTCGTAAGACAGACCTCCCGAGTCATCCCTGTCCATCTCTAGGAACAAGTCCCTAAGCCCGACCATCCCCTTGACGCCCGAGGAGGCGATGTGCTTCTGGAGGTACTTCTTGGCCTTCTCGAAGGAGACGAGCTCGGAGCGGGCGCCGTCCTTCTTGCGGTCGGGGGGGTGGATGGTGACACCGCCGGGGGGGGTCGCGCGGACCGCAGCGGCAAGGGAACCCTTGACGGCGGCGACCTGTGGGTTGTATTAGGGGGAGGGGTTGGGGGGGGGGGGGGTAGTTGGTGAAATTGGGAGGGAGGGGTAGGGAGGCGCGGGGGGTGGGGGGTGGGGCGTTGTCTGGCCTCACCTCATGAGCCTTCTTCGTCTTCCAGATATTGTTCATCATCATGAAGAAGAACTCGTCAGTAACGAAGCAAGCCGTGTTCGCGAAGTAGTTCAGGAAGTCCTGCCTCATGAGGGAGCCGTTGTCCCCGACGAGGTGGAAGGTGTCCATGAAGTCGTTGAGGATGGAGGCGGTGGTGCGCTTGCCGGAGAGGACCTCGGGGTGCTTTGAGGGCAGGAAGAATCGACCAATGTCAGCGAGACCGATGATGCCATCGGCGTCCTGGGGGCAGGGGGGGGGCGCGGGGTGAGATGGCTGGGGGAGGAGGCAGGGGGGGGCTGGGGCGCATAACCTCACCTCATCAATGCTGTCGAAGACCTTCCCGATAACCGCCTTCCTCTCCGGCGTGAGCTCTCCTCTGACACCGTCCACGAACTCCTCGTAGTTCACCTCCCCGTTCCCGTCCGCGTCGAAGTGGACGAAGAGGGCGCGGATCTCGGCGTTGGTGAGCTTGTACTCGAGGAGGGCGGCGGCGAACTCGGAGTAATCCAAGGTGCCAGAATCGTCGAGGTCATAGCTGTGGAGGTGGGGGGGGAGTTTAGGGGAACGGAGGGGAGGAGTTGGGGGGGGGAAGGGGAGTGGGGGGTATTGGTGAGGCGGCGCGGGGGGGGGGGGGGAAGTAAGGGGGGGGGGGGGGGGTGTGGGGTGAGAGGGAAGAGTGTGTCCGGGCAACGGAAAATTTCTTAACCGGCCTCGGAACGTTTTGGGGGCTACTCACGCAGTGAATTGGTCCTTCAGGGTGACCATTCCGTGAACTCCGGCTTCGGCGAGGCACTTTCGCAGGAAGTCCTTCGCCTTGGCGTAGGACGCCTCGGAAAGAGCAGACATGATGTGGGAGGGGGGCGGGGGGTCCGAACGGCGAAATCAGTTAGGGTGTTGTGAGGGATTGCTGTGGACTATCGCACGAGAGGGGATTTTCTTTTGGGCTAAACGGTAAAATGGGGGGAATAAAAGCTTAGCGAAACTAAAATTTTTGGTGCGCGGGGGGGGGGTTGGCCGAAACTGTGAATATTTCAGATGCTTTGAGCTGAGGATATTGTCGATGGAAAAAGATGCTCTTGATGGTGATTTTGCTGAAATGAAAAGAGACGGAATTATGAGTAGTATGGAGCCATTGAAATTGACTTACTTCGAATGTAAGTGGTGTGGGTTGTAGGGGTGTGTATTTTGGGGGGTGGGGAGTGCGAGGAGTTGATTCTCATATTAGGTGATTCGGGCTGTTGAAATCTCGTTCGGGGTGTTTTGTTAGAAGTACTGTTTTGGTTGGTTTCGATGTTTTGTACGGGCTTAGTTAAGGTTTGGGGAGGGAAGAGGCCAGGGTGGATGGGATGGTGGGGAAGTATGTTGTGTGTGTGAGCGTGGGATGGTGGAGGAGGGTGTTGTGTGTGTGAGCGATCTTCTAATTCTATAACATTACGTATCGATCTATATACGTAGTAGTAACGTGTACTGACTTTGCACGTTAACTTCTATTATTCTACTTCTAATCAACCTCCACTTCTACAACCCCCCCCTCCAGTCCAAGGTCCCGCCGAGGCCATCCGCCTCGCCCTAACAATCGGCAAAATCCCCTTCACCGACGAGGTCATCCCCTTCGAAACCTGGAAAACGTCTAAACCTTTAGCCTCCCCCTGGGGCCAACTCCCCTACCTAACCCTCCCCTCCGGTGAAGTCTTCGGCCAATCCCACGCCATGCTAACCTACGTCGGCCGGCTAACCTCCCTCCTCCCCCCCTCCCCTCTCGAAGCCTTAACCTGCGAATCCTTCGTCCAATACATCAACCAAGACCTCCGCGACCGTAAAATATCCTCCACGATGCGTATAAAAAACGACGCCGAAAAGATTGAAGCCAGAAAACAACTAAACGACTTCACATTGCCCGAGATGCTCGACTCGCTTATATCTAAGATTCCCTCGTCGGGTTACGTTTGTCTTGGACGTTTGACGGTCGCTGATTTATCCCTGTACACGTTTTTGAACTGGGTGGGTTCTAACGTACTTGACGGGATTGACGGGAGGAGGATTATTAAGGAGAGGGAGAGGTTGGTTGTTTTCATGGAGATGATGGAGGGGGTTGAAGGGGTTAGGGAGTGGAATCTGGAGAAGAGGAAGGGGAAGTTGCCGATTGATTTTAGGAGTTGATGGGAGGAGTTGTTGTGGGAGGGGAGGGGGGTTGAAGGTTCATAAGTAATTAGAATTATCATAAAAAAAATAACGTTTACATTCATAAAAAAGCAAATTTAAATCGATCACCTTCCTTATTTCACCTCATAAATGCTGCAACAATCCCCCAAAAAACAACACTAGGCCCGAAAGTCTTCACCACATCCCCCCAACTCCTAAACCTCCCCTGCAAAAAGATCCAAAAAGCTAATATAACCATATTCCACTTCTTAAAACCTTTATATTCAATCTCATTCAAAGCGCAACAAACGTGAGAATGACAGTTATCACAACATATATTATGCATTCTTTTATCGTATACGGCTTTAGCGTTATTGATCGTTTGATCGTAGGAGGAGAGGTTGGAGAGTTTTAGAGGGAGGGAACGAGTGGGAGGACCGAAAGCCATGAAACCGGAGGTTGAGACTGTGTAGGGACCTTGGAAATCTTTAAGGAAGGTGTTAGAGGGAATTGTTGGAATGTAGGAGAAGGGAAGAGTCGTTTGAGTACGTCGATTCTTTAAAACGTTAGTGAACAAAAAGCGTATCAAACAAAACCACAACGAAACAATATCATGACAATATTAGGTAAACGTTAACTCCGAGGAGCGACGTCACGTTCGTTCTCTCGTTCACTAACACTGCATCTTTCGCGTATGCGCGAGCCAATCTGCGAACAATCACAGGCCGTCTCTGTTGCCTGCATAATATACTGCAACTCAGTAATGTGTAGCGTTTTACGGACCTGTTATTATACCGTTCGAATAGGATATTCCTGTGTGGCCTATTAAGGGGCATATCCAGGTTATGGGAGGGAGGGGGGACCAGGTTATTGAATGCGGGAGGAGGGGAGGGGAAGGTGGAGGAGGAGGAGGAGACATTGAATGCATTGAGGGGACGTGAGGTTAGGGAATGTTTGAGACGGTGGTTTAGATGAAGGGGTGGGGTTATTTTTAGGGACGTTCTTGGCTTATTAGGGTGTTTAGTTACAATAATTAGTTACAATAATAATATCCAGCGATTTGTACTTTGCAAAAACAAGGAAGGCGCGAAATGCCATATTCTCGCTTCATTTCCCCCTCTGCTTCATTATTCTTGAATATCTCTTTAATTCGGCACTTAATCTCGATTCTTTATATCTTTAGCGCCCCCTGACTTGGTAAGATATCGTTAGCTTAAATAAAATTAATCGTTGCTGCGTTTTATTATATGATAAATGGCACCATCCACATTTCCCTCCCAATCGAAATACCTGCACTCCTTTATCATGACTTTTATATATCTAAAAACGTATATTATTGTAATTGCATTTATTGTACGACTCAAATCATACCACAAACGATGATAAACACCATTACGTTAATAAATAAACGCTTTAAATGTTTATTATACTACAATTATTGAAACTCTAACTCGCCCCCTACTCTACCCATGCTCCAGAAAGCCGAGGTACATTCCCAAAGCATTCATCGAAACTATCGAACCTTCTATCTTTGACGTCATAACGACAACGCAACCGTTCACAATTTAAATAAAGGAACTTATGGTTAGACGTTCAAAGAGACAGACGCCGCCTAAGGAGCAGTCAGGTGAGTACTTGCCGACGCATAAGAAGCCGATGCAAAGAAGAGCAAACGATAAGAAGCCGACGCAACTTTTCAATGTGATGTGCAGAGGCAAAACTGACGACGCAACACTGCGACGACGCAACACTGCGACGACGCACACTTTGACGACGGCACACTGTTAATAAGTATGGAGCGGGAGCAAAGGAAACCGTGTGCTAAACACATGCCCGGTGGGCGTTGTTCAAGTGAACCTCCTCACTTCCTCGACTTCTTGGCGGCGTCAAACCAATTCCCTCCCCCCCCCTCCCCAACGACCTCCAAATAGGCGGAAGCACCAACGAGAACGTCCACACACAAAATATCATCCTCCAGGTAAGGCCGACGTTTTATCGTTGTTTTAAGGATTGAGGGGGGGGTTGAAAGAGCAAGGGGAAGGGGGAACACAGAGGTGGTCGACGGAGCAATAGGAGGGAGGATACTTTCAAGTGAACGTGTTGACCTTCTCGCACAGTATCCCCCCCCCCCAAATTCCTCTTTAACACTATAAAAAAAAGTCAACGACGTCCCGTACGTTCTCCCCCCCACCCAAAAAACGAGGCCGCAAAACTTTCACCACTTCCATTCCGAATGCAGACGCAGTTAGTGGACTGCTCAGTCTACCGAGCAGCCCGATGCCGAGCACGCCGTTGAGGAAGGTCCTCGCCTCCCAACAGCAGAGCGGCCGCAAGCTGTTCGAGAAGGACCTCCTAGACGACATCCCCTTCTCCCCCGGCGGCCTCTACGAGCTTGGGCTGGACTTCACCCCAGTGCGGCACAACAACCCCTCCTCCTCCCACCTCCACCCTGCCTCCCACACCGGCGCCAGCCCCTTCACAGACTTCGTCAACACCTCCCTAACCCCCCTCAACACCCACCCCCACGCCCTCCCCCCCAAATCCTCTAACATCCTTATGTCCCCCTCCTCCATCCTTCGTAAACCCCTAATCTCCTCTCCCCCCTTATCCCGCGCCGGATGGGTCCGCGTCGAAATCGGCGGAGGCCCCGCCAACAATGGCTTCAAAGAAATAAACAAAATGACGTGGCGTTCCCCCCCCACCGTCCAAGTAATGAGGAACGTCAAAGACGTCTTCAAGGAGAAGGAACAAATGATCGGGGAAGGGATGAGCGGACCGCCGGTTTTGCATAAGGGGACGGGGATGGGGAGGACTAATAAAAAGAAGGTGAGAGAGAAGGGAGGGGGGAGGGGGAGGAAGAGAGCTTATTTGATTCGTTGTCGTTGAGAATTGAAACTTACACGGTGCTTCGTTTTCCCTTCCGTTTTCTCTAGATCGTCTGCAACTGCAAGAAATCAAAGTGCCTTAAACTGTACTGCGAGTGCTTCGCCGCCCTCCAAGAATGCGACGGCTGCAACTGCAACGAATGCCGCAACGTCTCTGAATTTCGTGAAATCCGTGACGAAGCCATCCGAGCCACAAAGTCCAAAAACCCCAACGCCTTCCGTCAAAAAATAAACTCAGGGACAAACCACTCCACCGGATGCCGTTGCAAAAAATCCTTCTGTTTAAAAAAATACTGCGAGTGTTACGAGGCTAACGTCTTCTGTGGTGACAAATGCCGTTGCGCTAACTGCGCGAACTACGTAGGTTCGACCCGTCTCGTCGAAAGGAGGAGGAAAATTAAAGATCATAAAGGGGCGGATATGGCGGTTAAGGCTGCGGAGGAGTTTGAGAGGGAGATTGGAGGGTTTGAGAAACAGGAGGTGAGAGGAGGGAGAGGGAGGGGGGGAGGGTGTGGATATAAGTTATGGTTTATTTGCTGGATTCGTTTTTGTTCGAAACCTGTTTGTTCTAACAACCCACGAATTACGATCCTTCGTTTAACGTTCGTCTCCAGAGTCCTATGGGAATGGAAATCCTGAAAGATCTAGGAGGCGTCCTCATGTCCCCCCGAGACTTTGGCAAAGAAATCGCGTGCGAAAAAACAGGACAAGACGAAGGACACACCTTCAAAAAAAACCTAGGAGGCGTCAAAGTCGAACTAGGCATCTTCAAATTTCTCAACAACGGGGATCTCTTCAACGCTGGTTTGGTCAGTAAGAAGTTTAAGGAGAGGGCTTTCGATGAGGAGCTTTGGAGTATGTGAGGGGGTGTTTTTTGGGGATAAAGGAGAAAGGGAAAGGGAAGAAAAAGGAATAAGAGAGGGTTTTTTAAAATCTATGAAATGCGATTTTTTAAAGAGGAAGGAAGGTGGGGGCGGACGTGTGTCTTTTAAAGTCCAACAGTACAAGCACTATAATCCTCATCCCACCCGCAGTTATGAATGTCACCGTACTTCCCTTCACAACCTGTTTCAGTGTATGAACAAGTTAAAGGATCATCGCATGAATCTAAACAACATACATCACCGATTGAACAATCTTCGTCGTCGAAATGACAACAGTCAGATAACTGACAACAGTAATTATACTCGTCGACTTTTTTAACTTTCCCTGTAGAACAGTGAGATTTTGCGTCGGCCGAATTAGAGTAACATCCGGGAGAAGGATTGTGGCAACACCAGTAGAGGTTTACGCCGCTTACTTCGGAGTCGCAGGTTGCGCCGGAGTCGGGGGTGCGGCATTCGTCTAGGCACTTTTAAGGGAGGGGTTAGAGGGGAGAGGAGGAGGAGGGGGGAGAGAGACTCTTACCTTGTCGAATTCATTTTCGTAGTAACAGGTTGGGGCTTTGCCGACGTTCTGGAGGGGGAGGGGGAGGAAGAGAGAGGGGGGGAGGGGTTAGAATTTGATAGGGCGGGGAGGATTGATGGGAAATATAGTAGTTTGGGTGTTGTTCTGGTCGCCTGACAGCTGTTCTGTGGGGGGTTTTAATGCTCGACTTACGGTGGTGTTTTGTTGGTCAGGGGGCAACATGTTGTGGGATGAAGCAGCAACAAGGAGGGAGGAGAAGAGGATTGATTTCATCATGGCGTTTGTGGTGTTTTTTTGAGGGGTGAAGGGAATGGAGGTTGGGATTTCAGATTTCGGAAAAGATCTTAACTTCTGAACTGAAAATTTTTCTACGCCAGATTCAATTGTAATAGGAGCCGCTAATCTAATAATGTCCTTCAACGTGGCTGGACGGGGAGCGCTGATCACGGGAGCGGCCTCTGGGATAGGTCTTGCTGCCTCACGGAGTATGCTCGGAAAAGGACTTCAGTCCTTGGTAGCATATGATCTAAATCCTTCCCTTCCCGACGTAGCTGAGGAGCTGAGGAAGGTAAGCGTCAATTAAGTGTAGTACTGTCGGCGCTTGTCTTGCCCTCATTTGCGGAAACTGCCGACCATTCCCGTGTTTCAGCGCCTGCCGTCAGATGCGTCAACAATCGATCAACCCAGCATCGACTCCGCATCGACTCCGCATCGACTCTAACCCTTGCGGCCACCGCTACGCGCCTCACCAGGAATTTCCGGGGACGGAAATAATCACCCACGTCGCCGACGTGACTGATCCGACGTCTCTGCAGGCCGCCTTTGCCACTCCCCTCGACGGGGGCAGGCCCCTCACCATAGTCTCGAACAACGCGGGGATAGGAGGCGCGGACTGGGAGAAGACTTTGGCAGTAGACTTGAGCGCGGTTATCATGGGCACGTCGATGGGGTTGGCGAGGTTCAAGAAGGAAGCCGCCGGCGGCGTTATTGTTAATGTTGCGAGGTGAGGGGGATGGCTTCTTCTTCTAATTTACAGCACAACATTAACAATAACATAAACTCGTGTATCAATACTCGCAGCATGGCCGGTCTCGCGCCCATGTCCTTCGACCCAGTTTACACGGCTGCAAAGCACGGGGTGGTGGGGTACAGCCGATGCTTCCAACATTTGATTAAGAAGGGGATCAGGGTGAACTGCCTTTGCCCGGCGTTCACGGACACTCCGCTCGTGCAGGGGTTAGTGGACGACCCGAAGTTCGGGCCTGCGGGAAAAATGGCTATAGAGAGTTTGGGAGGGCTTATTCCGATGGAAAACGTAGGTGAGTGTGGAGGGTTTTGGTGATGTGAAAAAACTTCTTCCGTTTTGACGAGTTCCTCTCTCTTCTTATCCGTCATGATCCTCCTCATTATGAAGATGAACCAAATACGTACTGAGTGTCAGGATTTTCATGTTAACAGGCGACACCGCTCTAACGCTTACTCTCACGCAGTATCGGCGTTCATGGGCCTGGTGGAGAACGAGGATAACAACGGCGCCGTCATGACCGTCACCAACGCGCACGGCATTATGCCCATGAAGTTTCCATTAGATCCATAAATTTGACGCTATCCGCGATGTTTGCTATTGAATGACTAAAATTTCCTTCTCGTTTACTTCTTTGTTTATTTTATGCTGGGCGTTTGCTTGGCTATGTTGTTGACGTAGCTTTCGTATTGCTCCATCTTGTTTTCTCAGCAAATGTTGGGATTTTCACATTTAATTATCTTTCAAAAATCATATTAAATTCGCGCGCAGAGGTACGATATTTGCACGTCACCGACAAATATTTCTTTTAAGGGGCTCTTGAATGTCTTGTAAACTAGCATTATATTTCGTGGACTGAGGTTTTGCCTGTTGTTGTTCCTGCGGGATTTTGACCATCGTTTGTCGCCGCTTTTTTCAATTTTTCGGTTTATTCTCGACGTCGGAGCGGAAAATTAAGTGTCTTATAATTTGCAACGCTTTGATTTGTCGACATATTTGAAGAGCTAGAGTTCGGCAGCTGGCGGGGATGATGCGAAATCCAGTGGGCAAAGTCTACTGCACTTGGTTCTTCACTTTTGCAGACATCAATCAACAACGCATGTCAAATTTTTTTAATTTCATATTTCATTCGTTATTTTTTTTAAACATGAGGCCACGCTGCGTATGTCCGGCTATCGACAGCATGGTAGCCGAATCTAACATTACGGCCCTTCGCACCTTCCCACAATCTTTTTCATTCCAACACTCCCTTCTTCGTTCTTGACCTCCTCAAAATCCCACCCTAAAATAACCTCCCATTCCCGTCATGCGCCAAATCAGAGACCTACCACCTAGAACACGCACAACCTACCTGCTCCCCAACCCGTCCCCTAACCCGTCCTCCAACCCGTCCTCCATTCATTTCACCCTTCTTGACAGGTAAGGTTCAATCGACGTAGACAAATTGGATCATTTGTTTGAATGACGCTCAACAAGTGTGGATTTTAAATAATAAATAGCGCGACTTTTGATATTTACTAACTCGCTTAAGTCTCGAAAATAAACTAGCACCCGACAAGATGATTCGCCTTGTCCTACTCATGTCGATCCTCTTTATGGCCGATGCATGTGGCTCAGGCGCTACTGCGCAAGTGAAAACATGTGGGGGGCGAACCAGTGCTCTGACTGCCCAGCAGATTACTACTGTCCCGGGCAGAGTTTATCAGCGTGCTGGGGAGAAGGCGATTCAGGAGACAATGCCCCAAAGATTCAATGCCCTGCAGGAACATCCAGTCCTGAAGGCGCAGGTGAGAAAATCATCGCTAGGCCCTTACCTTTCACCCTCGACGTGGATTCAACTCATTTAACGTCCAAAATTCTCGCTTCTCGCTTTGCTCGTCGCAGACCAGTGCTTGTCGGACAACCCCTCCCCAATAATTGTGTCCGGAATGTGCTCTTCCCAAAGTAGCTTAAACGGCTTCTACCAAGCCATGTCTAAGACCGCTAGTGAGAGAGCGTACTACAAGAACGATTATGGCAGGTATATTTATTTCGATCCAACCTGCGACGGGAGCGGAGACAATGCAAATAGGTGGATAGCCGACAGCAACGAACCATCGACCACTGCGGGTAACGACTTAGACGGTGAGATGAGAATCAATGCGGCCCTCCTCTATTTATACTAACCTCCCTCTCAATCTGCAGGTGACGGCAGTTGCTTCTTCAATGGCTACATCACCTCGACCTCCATGACTCCTCCGACAGGAACAAATACGTGGAGGATCTGGTGTGACGGCTCCTGGACCGACGTCCCCATCAGCATTTCACCAACCCCAACTCCACCAACCCCAACTCCACCAACCCCGACCCCACCAACCCCGACCCCACCAACCCCGACCCCACCATCCCCAACTCCACCAACCCCGACCCCACCAACCCCGACCCCACCAACCCCGACCCCACCAACCCCAACTCCACCAACCCCAACTCCACCAACCCCGACCCCACCAACCCCGACCCCACCAACCCCAACTCCACCAACCCCAACTCCACCAACCCCGACACCACCAGTTTCCAGCTATGGTTGCTCCAACGCTGGGATCGACACAAGCACAGACTGCTATGATAAATGCGCCGAATATAGATTTAGTGTTAGTGATGTTAGTTCAAGCACGAATAATGGCGTATCATCTGTAGGAAGATGTTCGTGCAGTGGCAGCAACAGCGAATGGGAGGGAGAATTCGAGTGCTCCAGCTCTTCAGCTACAGTTGAACCCACGGAACCTAGCAGCAACGACGACAACGACAGCGGCAACGGCAACGACAACGACAACAACGATAACAACAACGATGATGGCAACTCTGGTCCATGTAGCACCATCACAATTAAAGATTTAAGTGAAAACATTTGCGACCAGCTCAAAGACAAGTGCGGCGAAAATTTCTGGGCTGAAGTGGACATGGAAGGAGGAAAATATCAATGTTCTGGATGTTCTCGCAAATCGACAGTGTATGTGGAAATACCCGAGGAGGAGGTGGAGGAGGCCGCTAGCGCTGACGACTTGTCTGCATCGGGACCTATCTTTGGTATTTATGCCGCGCTGGCAATCATGTTCAAGGTTGGGTCCATGTTGGTGGAATGGGCTACACCCGGAAAGAAGGATAAGGACGATTCCGACGAACCAAAAGGGCTAGTGCAGAAGGTGAAGGCACTGATCTCGATTAAACTGAAGAAAGAAGGAGAGCAGAAAACGGTCTACGATCTCGGCGTAATTCCTTACCCAGTGTCAGCTTTGACTTGCCGCCTCTGGTGGTTGAAAGGCACAGGCATGATCACAGAAGAAACGAACAAACCTATGACTCTCAAGTACTACTTCCACAATAAGCACCAGCTTACTTCGCTTTTTAAAGGCGACCCTTTGATTATGAGCACTGGCCTTCGTCGGCGTGAATTCTTGTTCACCCTCATCACTACGTTCGCCATCAGTCTTGTCTTCGGTAGCGGCAACTTTGGAATGTCTATCGATAATTCATGCTTCTCAGATTGCTTGGACCCTAACAGTTGCAGTTATTCATCATCTTCATCAACAGGAAACGATGGGACTGGCGAGGTGTCCATGGATTGGAAAGCCTCTTTGCTTGCAACAATCTGCGGTAAACTTATTTCCATGGGAGGAATGCAGGCTTATATTGAAGCTCTGCACAAGCTCCGTATCAGCGACGGTCGGCTCAGCAAGTACAAGTCCTGGGCACTCAGTGGCGGCATCGAACTGTCATGGTTGGCGATATTACTTATTTGCCAGAAGATCGAAAAGGAGGCAACGAAGGACAGCAACGTTGATCCAGGTACAAAGTCAAGGTGAGAAGGGGAGCTGAAACATATGCTTTTCAATCGCCTCAATTCAATACTAATTCACACGCTCGTTCTCAGCCTTTACATGAACGTTGCAATTACAGCGATTGCCGCGGAAAACGTTTCTTCCGTCGGGAGCCTCATCGCAACATGGTTTTTCGGGGTAGGCGTCTGGAAATCCCTGCCGAACGTTTGGACCGGTTCCATTGAAGTGGTTTCAGATAAAAGAGTGCGAAGCGACGATTCCACTAGCTCCAGCGGTGGAATCTCACTCGGGCTTGGAAAATCCAGCAGCACCTCTCCGTCGAGTCAAACCATGGATAGGAGTGGTAACGCTGCACCTCAGAAACCGCCGCCGGGTTTCTGCTATAAGCTTTGGTGCCCTTGCTGTGCTGTTTTGACTCACGAGGGTTGCACTTTTAACTTTTGGTTAGCATCTTTCTTTTGGTGGTGCGGGTTTACCGTCTGTTGTTGGACACCAAAGACTAGGGCTGGTGGTGCATCGTCCAACGTCGAGAGGGGCATGTCCTTCGAGGATATTTACGGGAAGGAAGAAGAGGGGACGGTCAACGTCAACAACGTCGCCGTACTTGATTTGAGAAACCTCTCTCCTCCCCAATCCACCAAACCACCCCCCGCTCTCAACCCGATGAGGTCAATGACTCCGCAGGTGGTCGCGCCTCCCCCTCCGCAGGTGGTCGCGCCCCCTCCCCCACAGGTGATCGCGCCTCCCCCCCCGCAGGTGATCGCGCCTCCCCCTCCGCAGGTGATCTCTCCTCCTCCCCCTGCGGCAATCGCTCCTCCACCTCCCCCTGCAGCGATCGCTCCTCCTCCCACCCCTCCGCCTCCCCAGGTCCCCTCGCCTTGGTCAGCCACATACGACGTCGGTCAAGGTCAGTATTATTACGCGAATTCAGAGACGGGGGCTGTGCAGTGGGAGAAACCGTGAAGGCTGTTAGAAGATTACTAAAAAAAGTCAATTGATTGGCGGATGACAGAGATCCGCGTAATCATGAGGGGGGGGGGGAAGTCGCGATTATTATATAAGAACGGGTTGGGACGCGATTACAACTGGGGGTGGGGGGAAGAAAAGTTGTTCGGGACTATGAATTAACGAAATTTAGGAAACAAAAAAGAAAAAGTAAGGAAACAAAAAAGAATTTAAGAAACAGAACAAAGGTTGCGCGTTTTTCCCTACTCTCCCTTTTTCTCTTGCACCTTCCTCTCCCTCCACCCTCCCTTCCTCCTCTCCCTAAAATACTCCCCCAAAACATTCCTCCCCCCCCCCGGATACTCACACTCCCAAACCTCAACCCCCTCAACCTCCCAACACTCCACCTTCCCTTCTTTCGTAACGTTTTGCCTGTGAGGCGTTAGAGAACCTGAGATCGTGTCTGAACCCCAGAATAATATGTGTCGGATACCGGAGGTTAAAATTATTTGGAAGCATAGTTTACAAGGTTCGTGGTTTATTATTATCGTGCAGTTTTCGTAGATTGTGTTTTTCGTTGGGTTCAAGGGGGAGGGGAAGGGGTACGGTGAGGTGAGGAGGTTTATTTCTGAATGGAGTTGAGGGGAACGGGGGGTTGTGGTTTCTACGGTGTTGTAGGAGGGGGGGGAGGGACCGTGGACGGGGTGGAGGAGGAGGGAGAGGATGGGGAGGTCGGGGGTGGGTGGGGGGAGGTGGGAGGTTAGGTGGTGGAGGTGGAGGGAGGCGGTGGTGGGGGTTAGGGGGGGGAGGGGGGAGAGGGAGGAGGTTGGAGGGAGACGGACAAGGAAAGTTGATAGTGTTAAAAGTATTATTATTAGAACACTTTGTGTTTCACGTGTCATGGCATATAATCGTAGTGTCTAATCGTAGTTTCTAGAGTGCTATAAATTGTGTTGTAGAAGAAGTGAAGTGAGGGGTATCGAGAAAGATCACTCAAAAGTCGTTAAAAAGTCTACAAAAACGTCTGTATAAGGGCGCTAATATCGGTATAACAGAAGACACACACACAGACAGGTCGATTAAAATGCCGGATTGTATTAGATATAATGAAATGAGGAAGAGCAGGGAAATTATTGTGGAGTAGCACTGGGAATACAATTTGTACTGTAAGTGCCGTCACGACTCATACCATTGTGTGCCGATGATATTTCTCAGAGTTGTCAACATGTAATACCTATTTATGTTGCAGTATCATCATACAGGTCGTAATTGTCGATTAAATTGATATGCATCCACTATTACGATCCGTGTGAGCGTTCAGCCGCACATTGTTTATAACAATAAATATATACTCTAGCGGCACTCTAGCGGCACCCTAGCAGCAATAAGACGACGTAACTTATGTTTTTAAAACATTACGGGCATCATAATTAATCTAACAATCTTCAGCGCGACAGGCAACCCTAAACTCTTACAACTAGACGATAATTCATTGACGACCTCTCGGGCAAATTAAGAGCATGGAAAATTTATCCATTAACGACCCTCCACCCGCTCCGGCAAAGAAGTTCGTCAAGAGGGACACCCTCTTAGAGAACGAGGTAGCCGTGCAGAAACGTTGGGAGGAGGCTCACGTTTTCGAGGCCAACGCAGAGGACAGGTTAGTGGAAACAACACACAAGATCGAACACAAGCCTCCCAAAACGAGAGACCCTGCTCGAGAACGCCAAGGGCCCGTCTTCCTATAAAACATGTAATAACATCCCCTCTTCCCCCTCCTCTCCTCCCCAGCTCCCGTCCCTCCTTCATGGTAACCTTCCCTTACCCCTACATGAACGGTCGTCTCCACCTCGGGCACGCTTTCTCCCTCACAAAGGCGATCTTCCGCGCCCAATACGAGCGCAACAAAGGCTCCAACGTCCTTTTCCCCTTCGCGTTCCACTGCACCGGCATGCCTATCCAGGCTGCAGCGAATAAATTGAGGAAGGAGATTGAGGAGTATGGTTGTCCGCCTAAGTTTCCGGAGGAGGATCCGGAGGTTATGAAGGTTATGGTTAAGGAGGCTGAGGATAAAGCTAAGGCTAAAGCTGCGAAGAGTGCGGATAAGAGTAAAGGTTCTAAGGCTAAATTAGTCGCGAAAGGTTATACGGGTATTGTACGTCAGTGGACGATTTTGACTAAGATGGTGCCGGTGGAGGAGATCCCGAGCTTCGTTGATCCTGAGATGTGGTTGAAGTATTTTCCTCCGCATGGGTTGACTGATTTGAAGAGGTTCGGGAGTGGGATTGATTGGAGGAGGAGCTTTATTACTACTAGTACGAACGAGTTTTATGATAAATTCATTAGGTGGCAGGTGAGGAGGGGGGGGGGGGGACATTGGCGACGATCTGGAAATGTGACGTTGCTTCGCTCCTACATTCTCTCTTTCTGCAATTTAAATACTTACTCGTCACTTCGCTCCTCGCCCCCCCCCCCCTCTCCGTAGTTCGAAACCCTCAGGGAGAAGGGAAAGGTGAAGTTCGGCAAACGCAACAACATCTGGAGTCTCACCGACGGTCAAGTCTGCGCCGACCACGACCGCTCAGAAGGCGAAGGCGTAGGACCCCAAGAGTACACCATCATCAAGCTCGAAGTCCTAGAGTTCCCGGGGGCGTTAGCTCCTTTAGCTGATAAAGCCGGAAAGGTCTTCTTGGCTCCAGCTACTTTAAGGCCTGAAACAATGTATGGTCAAACGAACTGCTTCGCCCTCCCCGAAGGCAAGTACGGAGCGTACGAGCACCTCAACGGAGACGTCTTCATAATCTCCGAGAGGGCGGCCAGGGGCTTCGCGTGCCAGGGGTACACGGAAGAATTCGGGAAGACGAAGTGTCTGATGGAGGTTAAGGGGATGGATTTGATGGGAGTACCGCTTAAAGGTGAGAGAGAGAGAGAGAGAGAGAGAGAGAGGTCAACTTAGCTTTGCCCTGTCGTGTCGACCTTATTTCTAACGGCTCCTGCTTTCCCCCCATAAATAGCCCCCAACGCCAAGTACGAGCGCGTCTACACCCTCCCTCTCCTCACCATCAGCATGGGTAAGGGCACAGGAATCGTAACCTCCGTCCCTAGCGACGCCCCCGACGACTACGTGTCCCTAAAAATGCTCGTCGACAAACCAGAGTGGTCGGCCAAATACAACATCACACCAGAAATGGTAGTGCCGTTCGAGGTCGTACCTATTATTGAGATTCCGGGGTACGGGACGACTAGCGCGGTTTTCATGTGCGAGAAATTGAAGATTGCGAGTTATAATGATAAGGATAAATTGGCGAAGGCGAAGGTGAGTGAGGAAAATTGCGTCCAGTGGGGGGGCCGTTTCTGCTTTAAAAAAAAAACTTTATTCTAACTCTATTAAAATCTTTCTTCGGGCAGGACGAGACTTACCTTAAGGGTTTCACCACCGGCATCATGAGGGTCGGCCCCCACTCCGGCAAGAAGGTCAGCGATGCCAAGCCCATAATCAAGAACGAGATGATCGAAGCCGGCCAGGCCTGCCTCTACTTCGAGCCAGAGAGCAAGGTCGTGAGCAGGACGGGGGACGAGTGCGTCGTCGCGGCGACGGACCAGTGGTACTTGGAGTACGGGGAGACGAGCTGGTGCGAGGCGGTTAAGAAGCACGTTTTCTCGGAGAACTTCAACGCGTACAGCCCGGAGAGGTGAGGAGGGAGGGAACGGTTGGTTTCTCGGTTGTTGCGCCATTTTATTCTAACTCGGGCTTAAAATTTAAACTTCAATGTCTACCCTCGGGCAGCCTGGAGAGGTACAGGCAGAGCCTCGACTGGCTCAAGGAGTGGGCGTGCACCCGCCAGTTCGGGCTCGGGACGAAGCTCCCGTGGGAGGAGGAGTGGGTCATCGAGTCCCTCAGCGACTCTACGATTTACATGGCCTTCTACGCCATCGCGGGGCACCTGCAGGGCGTCGACAACCTCGACGGGAAGAAGGGAAGCCCGGCAGGAGTCGACCCCGAGAAGCTCACGAGCGAAGTCTTCAACTACATCTTCCGCGGGAAGGAGTTCCCCGAGGGCTGCGGGATCGACAGGGAGGTCATGGAGGCCATGAAGAGGGAGTTCACCTACTGGTACCCCATGGACCTCAGGGTCAGCGCGAAGGTGAGGCCGAACTAACTAACCGACCCCCCCACTATCACCGCTACTTTATCCTAACTCGTCGTTTCCCTTTTTCTCATCGCAGGACCTGATCCCGAACCACCTGACGATGGCGCTCTACAACCACGCGGCGATCTGGGACGACCAGCCCGAGCTCTGGCCCAAGGGCTACTACACCAACGGCCACGTTCAGGTCGACGCCGAGAAGATGAGCAAGAGCAAAGGCAACTTCCTGATGATGGACGAGTGCGTCAACACGTACAGCAGCGACGTCACCAGGCTCACGTGCGCCGACGCAGGCGACAGCCTGGAGGATGCGAACTTCTCGAGGGAGGTCGCGGACGCGGCGCTCATGGGACTGTACACGGAGCTCAAGTGGGTGGAGGAGAACTTCGCGGGCCTGGGCGGGCTCAGGGGGGAGGGGGAGGAGGCCAACTTCATGGACAAGGTCTTCGACAACTCCATGAACCGCCTCGTCCACGAGACCGACGCCGCCTTCGGCGAGATGCGCTTCCGCGACGGGCTGAAGTCAGGATGGTTCGAGTTCGTCTCCGCCAGGAACGTCTACCGCGACTGGTGCGCCGTTTCCGGAGTGACGATGAAGGCGAGGTGAGGCACTGCGAGGAGCGAAGCGAAGCGACGAGGAATGTATTTATTTGGAGTTTGGAGTTACATGCATCATTTTCTCGGTACGACGCTATTCTAACCCCCCTCTCTGACGTCCATCGCAGCCTCGTCAAGAAGTACTGCGAGTGCGTCGCCGTCATCATGGCGCCCATCACGCCCCACTGGAGCGAGAAGATATGGTCCCTGGTCGGAGGCTCGGGCTTCGTTGTCAAGGCGTCCTGGCCGGTCGTCCCCGCTGAGGACAAGCTCCTCAGCCGCCAGCAGAAGTGCCTGCTGAGCAACCTCCGCACCTTCCGCCAGCAGGTAGGTAAGGCGAAGAAGAAGCCGACGGCGGGGAAAATCCTCGTAGTCGACGTCTACCCCGAGTGGAAGCAGGCCGCCCTCGACTGGATGGTCGAGAACAAGGGAAAGATCGACGACTCGAAGGCCTTCATGGGAGACCTTAAAAAGTGGGCGGGGACCCTCGAGGACAAGAAGAACACCAAGAACCTGATGCAGTTCGTCTCCTTCGTCAGGAAGGAGTACCTGGACGTCGGAGACGTCGCCCTCGAGAAGGAATGCCCCTTCGACCAGGCTGCCTGCTTCAACAGCAGCCTCGCGTACATCACCTCTCAGCTGGGGTTCGGGAGCACCGTCGAGGTCGTCAACCTGACCAAGGACGGAGTGCCGGAAGGAATTAACGAGAGGACCACCAGCTCGTGCGGGCCCGGGAAGCCGGTTTTGTTCAGCACGAACTGAATAGGGTAGAGTAGGCATTAGGCGGGGGGAGGTTTCGGGGGTGGGGGGGGGAGTGGGGTTGGAAGGTGGGGG
>BRXY01000247.1:0-39404 GCA_030267945.1 Triparma strigata
CCTAACCCTAACCCTAACCCTAACCCTAACCCTAACCCTAACCCTAACCCTAACCATAACCATAACCATAACCCTAACCCTAACACTTACACTAACACTAACACTAACACTAACACTAACACTAACACTAACACTAACACTAACACTAACACTAACACTAACACTAACACTAACACTAATCCATGTGTCTTCCACAGCTGCCCCAAGCTAGTCCCCTCCGACATTGACTTTTTCGACAATGAGGCGGTAGTCGCCTACCGCCGCTCTATACAATAATTCACCCGTTGACGTTTTGACAAAAGAAATCATGTCCTCGGGATATTTATATTAAATTTCTTAATTTTATAAAACTATTATCACGTCCCTTGGCCCTTCTTTCCTATTGGATGATTCTCCATCAGTTTGTGGCGTATTGTAAACGATATCCTTTGCCCCCGTTCCACTCGCTGTCCTTCTGTCGCTCCCAGCACACCTTCACCGCACTGTTCTTCCTGCTCCTCATCGATGCCGTGCAGAAAACTTCCGTACCACGTGCCCTTAAAGACAACTAGTGATCTAGGCCGCAGCAGAACCTTTAGCTTTATCTCATCCTTGACTGTTCCGATTTCCTCAGTCCGGAGCCTTTTCTTGAAGAAAAAGAGGGTTGATGACTCTAGACTCAACGTTGCAGTCGTTGAGTAATACATTGGGCCATCTGTATGGGGCAAAATACCCTGCTCGCTAGTATAATCGTTGATGAGGGCATGATTTGGAGGAAATTCCCTCGGGAAAATCCCCATTTCAAGCAACGCTTCGCACAGTGTTTCGATGTACGCCCTGCCTCCGCCACCCCAGTCATCGTCCCCCTTCTTGATTTCCAGGACTCTCCTCTTCGCGTGCTTCAGCATGTTCCATCCCCCCTCCCCCCTTGCGAAATTCGCCAGCGCCATCTCTCCCTCCTCATCGATGAAGTCTTCGTATAGGCTCAAACCCGCTGGGGCTGGAGGCGGAGGACTGAGCGGCGCCTTCTCCGGTATTTTGATGGGCGGTATGTCGTTGTCGAGGTTCTCGATATTCTTGACGTTCTCGCTGCTGCCCATTTCCTCCTGGCTCCTCCCTTTGCTTGTCTCTTCGCCGAGCGGCCCATTTTTAGCCATCGAAGGGCTTAAATTGGCCTGATTCGCGCTCTTCGCCATCTTAACTTTCCTCTGCTCCTCTTGCATCAAGGCTAGAAAGTCAAGTGCAGACATGTTCGCTTCCCACGCGCGTTGTATGTATTCCAAATTCCTTAATTCATCCGCAGATGTGAGAAAGGGGCAGATCCCTGCTAAAGTGCCATCCATTCCTCTCTCTCTGCCGCCTTCTGTACAATCAGCACGTTTCCAAGCTCTAGCTGTTCCCATATCGTTGCTTGATATCGACACCTAGTAGCGGAGGGCGTCCTTTTCAGTGTTAAAATAGACTCCCACACTAAATCTGTACGTGATCGACGATCGACCCTCCCCTTGCTGTGCCATAAAAAGTCCCATTTAAAGTAATATGGCAACGGTCCAGACAGCTTACTCCACTATCCTTCCGTCGACGACGACGAACTGCAGGTAAGAGTCTAGAAATACGGTAGAAACACGCAAAAAAAACTGAACAAGACAGAGCCTGTCCAAAACCCAAAGCCCTCCCTTTTATATCCTATAAAAACTGGCCCTTCTCGCCCACCGAACGTCGCACTAACACCACAACACACCAATCCACACCAATCCACAACAACTCTCAACAACACTAAACCACTACACAACACAAACACAACAGCGCCTGGAGCAAGTACAAGAAGCCGTCATCTAATTCTTCCACTGAAGGCTGGGAAATTGGCTGCCTTTTGACCACCGCCTGCGCCAACGTCGTCCGCTTCTACGACGTTTGCTCTCCCTCTGAGGACTCGTCGACCCCAGCCCCCCGCTCTGACTACGACGATGATGACCAGCCTGACCTCTCCACCTCCAAGCTGGTCCTCCGTTCTGAGCACGTCCTCTCCGGCAACATCGTCTCCATCCATCCGTTGAATCCTCTTTCTTCCTCCTCCCAATCATCATCTTCCTCCACCGCCGCCTCCGCCTCCACTGACGTCTCCCTGCTCATCGCTTTCGGCGGCAGGGAGAATCAAGTATCTCTCGTCACGCTCGACTCCGTGACTGGCTCCCTCAGTGGAACCTCCGTCGCCTCCTTCTACCAGACCCTCCGCGACACCTCCATGGGCATGGAGTCGTGCTTCGACAACGACATCATCGTGGACGTCAACGAGTCCAACACGTGCTTCGTCGCCTGCCTAGGCGGAGGCTGCTCCATTGTGGCTTGCAACATCACCCTGCAGAACAAGAAGTACAGGGTGGACCAGAACAGCTTCACCGTTGACCTCAAGCAGCTGGCGACTAGATGGGTAGAAGAGGAGAAGCAGAAGGAGATGGACGCCAACGGCAGAGGCAAGATTGACGCTGAGAAGAAGCGAGTCGGAAATAAAGGTGAGTCCCCCCCCCCCCCCCATCCTGACAATGTTAGGGTACTAACTCCTCACACCCCTCCTCACACCCCATCCCTCCTCGAAATCAGGCAAGAGCATCCTCAGCACGGGATTCGGAGACATTGTCGGGGTGAAGTTCCTCGCCGGCTACCTTGAACCTACCATCGCGATCTTGCACCATCCCAAGGGGAGGTCCTGGCAGGCTCAGGCAGGCGAGCGCCGCGCCCCCATGTCTGTGACAGTGGTCACGTTGGGCATAAACCAGAAGCGGTCCGTCGTCGTCTGGCGCAACTCCGTCCTTCCCAACGACACCCAGTACATAATCCCCGTCCCGCAGACCGTCGGTGCGGTCATTGCTGTCGCAGTGAGCAGCGTGCACTACCTGTCCCCGGGAGGCATCGTCACCGCTTCGCTGGCCACTAATGGATATGCGCACGACTCCTTGGCGGGGCCGGAGCTCTGGCCGACCAAGTTCATGCGCCATCCTGACTACTCCGGAAGCAAGGTGAGAGATCTAGATCTATTCAAATTAGCCCCGAACAAAAAACCAATCCACAAACCATCAACTAACCATACCACCCCTCGCAGACGTCTTCAATCTCCAACGCGCCCCTCGCGACCAACCCGCGCCCTCTGCAAAAGCTCAAGGCCAGACTGGACGGCAGCCACCTCGCCTTCGTCGACGGAATTTGCGCCATTTGCGTCCTCCGTTCAGGGGACGTTTACAGCCTCCAGGTCCACGACCAGGGCAGGATTCTCTCGATGAGTCCCACGACGTTCCAAACTTCTCCTCCGAGCCTGATAGAGATTCTGCCCGTTGCGAGGAGCCTAATGGGCCCGGGCCCTAGCCCCGAAACAAACAAGGCTCTGGAGCAGGTGAGAGCGTGCATAATCTCGCCGCTGCCGACTTCTCCTAAGCCTTTCTAACATCATTATCACCCCCTTTCCTCCACGACGTCGCTTCGCTCGTCGCAGTACCAGCCGGAGAGCACCAAGTCCAATCCCAACTTGAACCTGTCCTCCGTGGGGATGATATTCGTCGGCAGCAAGCTGGGCGACAGCAGTCTCGTCGTCTACGGGCAGACTCTCATCGACTTGGACGCGCAGAAGTCCAAGAGGAAGCGAGAAGACATTCCGCCTCCCCCCGCCAGCACCAAACCCAAAGACCCAAACAATACTCCCCCGCTACTCTCCCCTGAGGAGGACCAGGCCCTCGCCGCCTTGACCTCCCCTAAAATGCACAAGGAACTCCTCAAGGAGGAGGAGAGCCTTTACGGTGACGCCAAAGTAAGACCATTCATTCGCAATTCACCGCCACCACCCCCCTTCTCCACCCTTCCCTACTCTAACTTGTCGCCTCGCTCCTCGTGCTTCGCTCCTCGCCAGCCATCCTCGACTCTGACCGCCGATTTTGCGCCCCCTCCACCTCCTCTGGCTCCGGATTCTTCGTCCGCGTTCGCCTCGGCAATCCGCCCGACCATCGATTCTTTCTACACTTATAGGTTTCAGATCAACGACTCCCTGACCCAGACTGGTCCCCTGGGCAAGAGCATCCTCGGCCCGACGATCAACAAGTCCTCTTCCACCGAAACTGCGTGGAAAGGCAAGCTCGCCTCCGAGCGAATTTTCTGTTCCGGCTACGGCAGGGAAGGCGGACTGTCCATTCTTTCCACCCCCGGCTCCTCCTCTTCCTCCTGCTTCCTAGCCGAAATAGGTGAGAGTGTGGTCCGTTCTTGAACTTCTGCGGTGCTATAATATTCTAACTCCTCGCTTCGCTCGTCGTCGCAGACGTCGCCAACGTCGACGATGTCTTCACCCTTCCCACCGCCAAACTCACCCTCCTTTCTCGCCGAGACAAGGGTTTCCTCCTCTTAGCTTCTACCTCAGATGACGGTATCGAAGAGGCCGCAACCGCCACCCTTTTCTCAAAATCCTCCTCCCTCCCCTTCGATCCCTCCACCGATGTCCTCCTTTCGGCCTCTGAGGCCAACCTCACCGCCAACAAGTTCTACGCCTTCCTCACAATCAAAATTTCAAAGTCGAACGAAACCAGCGTCTTTGCCTTTTCAATTGACAGTAAGACGGGCAAACTCGCACTAGCGGCAACCCAGCCTCTTAAGGCCACGCCCAAGAACCTCTCCTTGGCTTCCGACGCCCACCGACACTGCCTCGGCGCCGCTGCGCTGTACGACGACGGGACTGTCGACCTCTTCAAGGTCGAGTTGAAGAAATCCAAGGTCGTGTTCACCCCTTCCAAGCTCCCCTCCCTCGCGCAAATCTCCACCGCCATCTATATGTTCCTCCAAAACGACTCTCTGTTTGAATCCTCCTCCCCAGACTCCTCTGCCACCACAACAACCACCACCACCACCACCTCCTCCGATGACTCTGATGATCTAAACCACCTTTACCGTCAGTCGAGCGAAAGCGCTCAAACCTCGGACAACCTCATGGACCCGGCCAACGTTGCCGCGTACTCCTTGTCCAGCGTGGGCATATCCGACGTCAACCCCGCTTCATCAAACCTCTACCTATCGGTCGTCTCAGAAACGGGCTCCCTTTCCATCTACGACGTTTACGATTCTTCGCTCGTCTGGAGCTGCGAGTCGAATCTCGCCTTCTCCCCTTGCCTGCTGAAGCCAACTACCCGAAAAACTCCCCCGACGAGGAACGGAACCGAGGCCACGGTTACGGAGCTGGCCTTCTTCATCGCTGGCGCAAATGTAGGTTACAGCGAGATGCGCTCCCTCTACGTCATAATGCGCACGTCCCTGAACGACGTTTCCCTGTACGCGGGACGGAAGAAACCAGGACGCGAAGTCGTCTTCGCCAAGTGCAACTTCAGCACCGTCATTCGACCCGTCAACGAAGCCAAGGTTCACCCTTCGCCCCATGCGGGCTCCTTCGAAAGGCCGAAGTTCAAACCCTTCAAGAACATCTCCGGCCACTCAGGCCTGTTCGCTGCCCTAGCGCGGCCGTTTTGGGTTCTGAACGAGCGTGGCGGCGCCAACGTCCTCCCTCAGAAGGTGAGGTGACGACGTCTCCAAAACTCACACTGCTACATCATTCTGACCAACTCGTTCCCCCCCCCCCTTTCGGTGCAGATTCGGTTCGCGGACCATGCCTGCGCGTTCCCGATTGCGGGTTTCGCCGAGTGCCCGTTCCTGTCCTCCCCGACCTCCAAGGCCAGCAGCTTCGTCACCGTCAACGAGCGCGTCGGCGGCTCTCAGCGTTTCAGCGTCATCGGCGGCCTCGACGAGGTGCTCACCGGCTGCGGTTTCATCTCCACTGGAGGGGTCCACGTGAAGAAGATTCCTCTCGGTGTCACCGTGAGGGACATTGAATACATTGATCACCCCGCTTCCACCAATGAGCGTCCCCTGTACGCGCTGATAGTGGAGCTCGAAGACGAGATCGACATGAGGTGAGAAGCAAGAAGTAGAAGTTTTTTTCTTTGTTCGTTGCAAAAATTCTAACCCAACCCCCCCACCCCCCACCCCCCTGTAGCGGCTACGACGACGACGGCTTCACCGACTTGGAGCGCTACGAGCATAGGAAGGACAAGAACTTTCGCCGCATGGAGGATGTCATCGACTCCGACCTCCGCGGTCATGAGGACGAGTTCCAGGACTGGGCCGACACGATCAAGCGCACAGACTACCTCGAGATCAACATGGACCTCGGGAGGTGCCCCAACTACTCGGAGAAGAGGCACGAACTGTGGCTGGTTGAGGCCAAAGATTGGACAGTCCTCTCCAAGTACCCCATGACCAAGGACGAGCAGTGCACGACCATCAAGTACGTTAGCTTGACCGAGGATGAGACCGAGCAGGAGAAGGCGGAGAAATACGCGCAGGGCAATTATGCCCCCAGCACTCGCGCCTTTCTCGCGGTGGGAACTGCCCAGGTTGACAGCGACGGTGATGAGACTCCGGCCATCGGAAGGATCCTCCTGTATGAAGTCGTGGAGAGCAAAGGTGAGGAGAGGAAGTTTCGAGTTTGCTCCATGCTTCGACTTCGTTCTGACGCAAACCCTCGCAGCTGAGTCGTCGGAAGACAAGGAAACCAAAATCGAAGACGAGGAAGGCAAGAAAAAACAGAAGAAAATCGTCGGCCTCTCCCTCGTGCACGAAAAGGAGAGCAGGCTGGGTCCCGTTTCTGCCATTAACGCCTTGGACTGCGGTTCCTCCATTTACTTGATCGTTGGTGCCGGCAGCCAAATTTCCATGGAGGCCTGGCAGATGGACAGACTCACCCAGGTGGGCTTCTACCACGCGATGCAGCACGTCATATCGATCGAAGTCATCCGCAGTTACATTGTCTTGGTCGATGCCTACGAAGGCATCCGCTTCTTGATTTGGAAGGACCACGACAAAACGCTGAACCTCATCTCCCGCGACTACAGCCTGCTCCCCGTCTTCTCCGCAGGCATGCTGACCCTTGGCAACGGGCTCGCGTTCGTGTCGCACGACGAGAGGGAGAACTTCAGGGTCCTCCAGTACGCCCCCAACGATGCCGAGTCTGACGGAGGCGCGAGGCTCATCGTCAAGGCGGACTTCCACATGGGTTGCTCTGCGGTCCAGTTCTCCTCCCACTACTGCGTCCCTCCCGCGATTTCCTATTCGGCCAACACCACCGTCAGCTTCGCTTCCATGAAGGGCACTCCGTTCGAGGCGCAGGCAAGAGAGATGGAGGAGACTTTCGGCCTTTGCTTCGGAACTACCGACGGTGGCTTCTCGTGTGTCGTCCCCCTTCCGACGATGATTTTCACCCGACTCCAGGCGCTGCAAAACATCATGAGCAACGCTTTGAGTTCCCCCGCGGCTTGCTCGACTCGCGGCTGGAGGCACTACCGCCGCTACCGCATGCAGGTCATCGAACCCGTCAAGAAGAAAGTTCTCGATACGGACCTACTTCTGCGCTTCATGAACCTAGAGCAAGGCGTCCAGGAGGAGCTCTGCGCTGCCGGAGGCACCACTGTGGATGTGATTAAGGACCATCTGCTGCTGCTCTCTTCGTACTGCACAATCTAAATAAATTTGCTAGACGCGCACCTTTAGCTGCTAAAAGTACACTACATCCGTTATAATTTGCTTAATTATTTATTTACATTGCCTCCATCTGCGTGTTCATGGGATTCGCCATCAGACTTTTCAGGTCTTCCTCGTCGGGTTCCTCTTCTTCAATAATCTCGCTAATATCGAAATTTTCCGCCACGACGGACAGAGAGTTCATTTTTGCCTTCTCGTTCTGCTCTCTTAACGATTTCTTCCTTGCCTTCCAACCCTTGAACTTAAAAACTGCCATGGCAAGCGCCCTCATACGGTTCTGACGTCCGCCCTCGATGTGTCGGTGTTCGTTTTCCACGTGGATCTTGTTCTCGATCATAAAGGAAACCGCCAGATCGTACAGCTTGTTCTCCTCAATGTTGTAGTTGTGTAAACCGCCAGAGCGTATAACCTCCCAAGATTTCTTCCTGTCGCCCTTCTTGTGCTGCACCCCGTCGTCGCTGACACAGTCCTCGGTCCAAATGCAGCAGCACTTCAAATCCTCGGTCCCCCGGAAGCCCTGTTCATGGTCGTGGTCGCTTAGAACCCCGTTCCTCCGGAAGTGCCTCGCTTGGGAGGCTGTCATCATGGGCTCGTAGACCGCGGTAAAATCTGGCTGAGCGCTGTTCTTCATCGCCGCCATGGTAAGTTTCGGCATCTCGAACGGCACCTTCTCGTCTATCATCCCGATAGCCTTGTTGCTGAGGCTCAGTGCTCTTTCTCGCGCGTCGTTAAGGCCCTCCATTCCCTTCGCCGCGATCTCGCGCCCGTCGACGCCAGTCGCCATCTTACCCGCTTCGGCGGCCTTATCTATGACGATTTTGCCCGCCATTTTGCCGACGTCAGCCGCCTTGTCGGCTGCCTTTTTCGCCTCGATCCTCGCCTTCTCCGCCTGCTCCCCGACTTTGTCCGCGACATTCTTCCCGACATCGGCCGCCTTCAAGACAATTTCCAGGTACACTAGCTTGGCGAAGGCCATCAGGACGTCTCCAAATATGCTCAGGATTACGTAAAGCGCCAAGAAGCCGCCCATCAAGACTACCAACGGAAAGACGTTGATTCTCACCACTCGCGGCAGCAGATCGTCCAGCACGAAGTGACTTCCCGCCATCTTCTCGACTATGTCCCTAGCAATATCGTCGACGGGTCGCGAAACCAAAACCGAAGAGACCAGCTCTCCGGTCTTGAGATTCTTCCCCTTCTCCGGTAGGTCGAAGATGAGCCCCGATACGACGCTGATGCCACTGCTCACTTGCGTCACAGCCGGAGTCGAGTAGATGTAGCAGCTGAAGCTCAAATGCAACAAGACCGCCAGCGGTATCAAGTACCTCGACATCATTTTCGCCAGGGCGCTGTTGTACTTGAGCGGCTGTTTGTTGAGCCTCAGTAAGGCGTACTTGTCCAGCCAGAAGCTGGGACGAGTTACGCGAGTCGAATAAGAAAGGGACGTAGATGACGTTAGAAAGGAAAGAAAGAAGAAAAAAATGGAACTCGCGCTTCGCTCCTCCCAGCGCCTCACCTGATGAAAAAGTTCGCAGACCCCAAAAAGAACATCATGGGCATTCCAGCGGCGTAAAGTACCGACACCATCAGGTAATTTAGCAAAGCTCCGTACCTCGTCTCGATCTCGAACCTGTCCATAGCGTACAATTCGTCCATTTCCACCTTGGTCGCGGCGTGTTTACGCAACACCTTGATTTTTGCCGGCCTCGCGAAGATTCCTTTGGCAAATGGGCCAACATGCGGAACGATAATATTGACAATCATGGTGAGGAACAGAGGTTTGCCGACGGTGGCGAACCACTCCCGATAGAAGTCCTGGTAGGCGCCATCCAGCAAACCGTAATTTTCGAATACTGTGCCCTCGTAGCCGAAAAAGTCCTTGTGCCGTTGGTTGAGCTGAGTGTTCATGAGCAATCCGATCATGGCGGTATTCAAGAATTGGGCCGCAGTGAAGTACGTGGTGCATTCGAAGTCGTGGATGACGTCACTTCGGTTGTTGACGCTGGATTTCACCACGTTCTCGTAGAGCAAGAGCTGACAGCCGAGGGAGCCGCACATGTCATTCTCAGTGGCCGACGTATTGATACACGGTGAGTCGCAGAGTCTGTACTCTGAAACTTCGGCAAGGTCGCTGCTGCTCATGTTGGCCGAGGCTAAAACTTCCTCGAAGAGGTCGCGGACTTCACTTCTCTGCACTGGGGTCTTCACCTTGGCCGACTCGGGCGTTTCCTTGAAGTCGATGTAGAAGGGGTTTAGGCTGTCGTAATCATATCCCTCGAATGCGATGTGCTCTCCAACGCCACCGCAGACGCTCTCGCTCAACGTTTTGTTGTGCACAAGCGAGGGGTTATCGCCGAACGATCTGTTGCCCTGAATAATTGTGGGGAGGATAGACTGGCAGAGGGCCGTTTCTGGGAGGGCCGCGGCTGCAGCCTTGGCGTACAAGTTCGTCACGTAAATTAGGGCGAATGATATGAGCAATATTGCCGTTGTAAGAATCGCAGTGAAGGAGCCTCTGGCGAACCTCTCGGCGTCTTCCAGATGTAAGTTCTCCCAGAAAATTAGATCGGGGGTGGGCGCACTCTCTACCCGAAGCTTGTATGAGACGCCATTCTTGACGAGGTTCAACTTCTTCGCTTGAAAATAGCGGAAGAAGAAGCTACCTGTTTCCGAGTAATCCTCAAGGCAGCGGTTCTTACTTTCCTCGCAGTTGAATATCACGAAGGCGGCACTTACATCGCCCGCGTTCTCCGGTTTTACCGACTGAGTGAGTCGCTTGGTCTTGGCCTCCATGCGCAGCTTGGCTGCGGCTAGCTTTCGGTTTTGCTTGGGACCGGCACCCTCTATTCCGCCCCTCTTTTGGAGCTTGACCTCTCGAACTTTCATTCGCTTCAAGGACGACTCCTTGTCTTTGAACTTTCCGATCACCCCTCCCGTTGGGTGGACGAGTGATATCTCCGCAACCCAGGTGTTGAGGTAAATCTTATTCCCTGTGTTTGAGACGTCAGAGACGGGTCTAGGATTGGGCCTGAACACGTCATTAGCCGGATCATATTCCTTTTCTTCATTATCGTCTTCCTTCTTCCCCTCTTCCTCCGCATAGATGGTCGCGGAGCCTCGGACTTTCTTCTTCGCCTTTGCCTTCGCCCTCTTCTTCTCCTTCTTTGCTCTCTCCTTCTTCCTTCTTGCGGTCTCCTCCTCATCGTACAAAACCACGGGTGACTTTCGCATCAAAGGTTTGTTGCCCCTCTGTACATAATTAGTCCAAGCGAAATCAACCACGATGATGAGTCCCGACCAAAGGCCTCCGATGGCGCCCTTCTCAGGATCGTCCGTAACGGCCCCGACGAACCAGGCCACAAATGGCGAGACGAAGAGAAGCCACCACCAAAAATATTTCGTCGCCCTCCTAATGGAGAGGCCAAACGGAGTGAGCTTGCTCGGGTAGTACGGCGTCTCCTTGTCTAGGGCGTACATCGGACTGAAGTGGTCTATGAGGTCCTGCAGCGTGACATCGGCCGGAAGGCCCCTCACGAAAACTCCATAGTCCTCCGGCTCGGCGTTTTCATCGTCGACCTGTGCCTCCAGCTTCTCCACAACCAAGATGCAAGCGCCGCAGGTGATTATAAATATGACTCCGGCCATGAATTCGCATATCATGATGGTCGTCGACACCTCCTCTGCGTCCCATCTGGTCCCGAAAATATTCACGGTCCTTCCGGTGCAGTCCACGTTTCCACCGTTGCTCTCGCAGTCTGGCTCTTCGACGGTGTCCCAGCTGAAGCCCTGGTTCGCCAAGGTCAACGTCACGCCAACCCCTACCAAGTCGGGACTCAGCGCGTGCCCGTCGTTGCCAGCGGAATTCAGGTACATGGTGGGAATGTGACAGATCGTCATGAGCAAGAAGGAGATGGAGAGAATCTTGGAGATTTGAAAGTACAGCTGAATGCCAATTCCCATTTCTCCCATTTCCTCCGTCGTGGTCTTCCAAATGCTGCGCACGAGGGTTAGCACCGAGGGAGCGAAGCGACCGAGAACCCCCACGTGATATTATTACATAATAATTTATGAAAAGGGATTACGGCGCTGACATATCTTCTTACCTTGCTTTCCCGCCCATGAACATATCCGCCTTGGCCTCCTTGAGGCTGTCGCTTTCGTTGGCCTCGCTAAACATCATATGCCTGCGTTCGCTTGCTGCGTTGGTAGTGCTTCTCCTCCTCCGCTTGTCGTCGTCCAGCTTCTTGGCGGCATTGGCCTTTGCTATTTTATCCTGCAGGGCCTTGAGCTTGGCGTCCTTCTCCCCTTCGGTTTCCATCTTGTGCTTCTCAACCTTGGCGAAGCCAAACCCCAGCGTCTCATTTAGCTGATTCGCAGTACCTGCCACAAAATTTTGAGCCGCCGTCTTTTGTACTCCTAAACCGAAATGAAGCGTGTCGCCTATTTCATGAGCTGCGTCTTCAAAGTTGTCCCTGGCGTCATCTATTACATTTTCTATAGTGTCGCCCACGTCCTCGGCCATGTGAGCCACTTTGCCCTCAATATTGTGTAAGTTCTCTCCAACGTCGTGAGTAATATGTTGGACAGTGGACCCAACGCCGTGAATAATGTTCTACGTGTTGTTTTTATTGAAGGTGTTAGTTTCTGAGCGAGCGTGTCTTCCATAAGCGCTAGTGCTTTCTCTCTCCATAAGCGCTAGTGCTTTCTCTCACCTCCAGCGCACTAAGACCCTTAAACATAGAATTGCGACGAGGGGCCGCGCCTTCACCTCCATCGTCGCCGTCGTTGAAAGAAGGTGAATTATCCATTGTAGCAAATGAACGTCCGCTCGCCAATGAACCCGGGTTGGTGAAGTAGAAGGGGGCGTGAGTAAGTCAAGCAAACTGACTACTGACAAACGCCCTACTCCGCGATGCACGTCAGGGAAAATGCCGCCTGTGGGAAGGAGGTTGTCTAGCTGCAAGGGTGTTAATGAACCTGCGATTAACAATAGAAAAACACAGCCCCTGTGCTGGCTTGCTTGCCAATTTCATATGCGCTGCAGGTCATGAGGCTGGCAGGCTGGTGGCTGCTCCAACTGTTTTGCATCCATTCCCATTTGTATACCGAGCCTTAATAGCAATATTTGCCCTTGGGTGCCGATATTTATCTACGCTGTATCCAGCAGAGACGTCATACCGCCACCGGTGCCATTTATTCACACACATCCCACCTATCGGTAGGGCAGGCAGTTTCCTGTCCTACATCAGGCTGTTGTCTGAGCCTCATCATAATAATTGGTTGCGCGCATAACGTAACGTTTTGTTTCCAAGGCGTCTTAGGCGATATAAATTCCTGTGTGGCTCTCTGAGCTCATTCTGCCCCCCAATTTTTCTAAAAGCGTCCATCTTTGACTGCGCTCCAAGTACACGACGCCTAGCTCAAGTCCTTTCAGCCCTTGTAACTATACAAAGGTTGCGTTTATCGTAAAAAAAAGGGTACGAGGTCCGGTAATATTTCTATATCTACAAATATGTCGTTGAGTGGGACTCTGGGGTCACTAACAGGCACGAAAAAAGGGGGTTTAAACAAGATTTCCCCAGCTCGTGGTCGTAGCAAAAGGTGAGTGAGCAGACCGAGGGAGCAAAGCGAAGATATTCAGTATATATGATTACACACGTTCACACCGCTCACGCTCGTCCCTCCCATACCTCTCCCTCCTCTCTCCTCCTCTCTCCTCCTCCCTCCTCCGCTCTCCTCCGCTCCACTCCTGAACCCAGATCATCTGGTCGAGAGTCAAGTACGAGAATACGAATGAAGTTACTAGACAAGGCCGACGCTCTTGAAGCCGCTGACGGCATACTGAAGTTAAAATCCCAAAAGCTATTCCGCGCCTTTATCATCCTGATCGGATTTTTCGGTTTCGGGATAACATTTTACTCCATACAGGAAGACATGGCGGCATATGAGGCCCTTTACTTCACAATTTTGACCATATCTACGGTAGGGTACGGCGACCACGTGCCCAACACTGACGTAGGCAAGCTAGTCACCTGTATCTTTGTGTTTGCTGGTTTGGCCTTGATCGCCGAGGCCATGGGTATCATCGGGGATTACATGATGGAGAGGGTCAACAGAATAAGCCAGCAGGTCGCCGAGGAAGCCGTACGAAGGCAGAAGCAAGAGGCCCTGAAGAAGCACCGTGACGAGGAGGTGGCTGACGCTGAGATCAACTTGAAGGTCATGATCGAGACGAGGAATCTCAACAAGGATCGGACGAGGAAGAAGGGACAGAGAGGGTCAGTCCACGGAGTCACCACCCTCAGCCAGGAGCAAATCGACAAATTCAACGCATCGAGGGCTGCCTCCTCGCCAAATGGCGCCGCACCGTTTTTGAAGAAGCAGAGCGGTAGAGGAACCGCCATGAACACCCTCGTATCCGGAATGGTGGCCGTCAACAGAGTGCGCACCAAGACTTTCGGTACCAAGAGGAAGACGAAGGCCGTGGACGGCGGTGGCCTCGGCAGTCCTCAGTCTACTGATGACACCGAGGTTAGCGGCGAGTCGAAGAAGGTGACTCGTAGTCTGAGCAGGAAAGAGATGGATGAGAAGTTGGCCAAGGAGGAGGCAGACCAAGAGAACGAGGAGGACGTGAAGAGAAGGGGGCATATCATCAAATCCATTGTTTACATCGCCCTTGCTGTCGCCTCCGGGACAATATTCTTCGCCCTTTCGGAGGACTTCAGTTGGGTTGACGCTCTGTACATGTCTTGTATTACAGTGACATCTGTGGGGTACGGCGACAAGAGGCCGCAGGTGAGATACTAACCGAGGGAGCGAAGCGGCCGAGAACCCCAACGTTATATACTCATAGAGAGAGAGAGAGAGAGAGAGAGAGAGAGAGAGCGAGAGAGAGAGAGAGAGAGAAAACGCGATACTAGCTTTCGCACTTTGCTGTGATCAAATTTTTCTTCGCTACGCTATCTATGATAACTCTTCTAATTCGTCACTCTTCTACGCCCGTTGTAGACTCGATCAGGCAAGATATTCGCAATGTTTTGGATCCTCTTGGGAACCTTCCTGGTCGCCAAGGCCATCGGAGGGTACTTGGAATATCACTCTACGATGAAGCAGCATGAAATTAGGAGCAGAATTCTCGCCAAGCCTCTTACGATAACCGAAATCGAGCAGGCTGACATCGACGATTCGAGAAGTTTGAGCGAGGCCGAATTCGTTCTGTACAAGCTGCAGGCCATGGGTATTCTCTCAGGAGCTGACGTGGAGAAGGTCAACCGGAAGTTCCACCGTGAACTCAACCCCGGAGAAGACGGGGAGGTTCAGATTCCGACCAAGGAGGTGAGGACCCGAGCGAAGCGAGTACCGGGCTGCAGTAGCAGTCAGTCTAACCCGACCCAAACCCTAACCTCCCTCGAACCTCGAATTCCACAGCACGTTGACCAATGCTTCAAGGACGGCCAAGACTTTAACTTCGCCATGAAAAGCTATCAAGACAAAATCAAAGAAGAGGAAAAAGAGAAGAAGGAGAACGAGCGCAAAGAAGTTGCGAAATCGAACCTGTCCAAGAGGAAGCTTGGACTGTACGCAGGAGCCCTTAATAAAATCAAGAGAACGATAAAGGAATGTCCGGAAAATAAGCTCAAGAGCACATTAGACGATCTGCTTGAGAACGACGACATCGTCTGCGACTTGCCCGAGGTCGAGAATGATGATGACGAAATCGAGCAAGAGATCCAAGAAATCATCTTCGTTCAGGCCAAAGCTAAACTGAAGGACATCCAAGATAGTCAGGGGGGTTCGTCTTCAGGAATAGACCGAACGAATACCAGCGTGCAGAACGCTGCCGCTAGTTTAATCGCGAAACTCAAGAGTAGGCGTGGGACAGATGGCCAAAAATCGCCAACCAGATCGCCAACCAGATCGTTGACGGCAAGCCCTCAACCCTAAATTAAATAAGGAAGGTAATTGAATTAAGTATTGAAACGTTCGATATATTTTTACTTTAGCTTGTATAGTATTTGTAGCTTATATAGAGTAGCTGGCGAATATCGGCACGTGGTCTGACCATCCATTGCAAATGTCTTCATCGTCGCAAATTCCAACGCTGTCCTCGACGAGGAGGTCTATGTTATCGACATAAATCATGTCGAGGGTCAGCGCCTTGGCGTACTGGGCGATTGCTCCGTCCGGGCACGTGTTACGCTGCCTCCAGGGCATGGAATCGTGGGAGTCATGGAAGCTGTTGTACTCGAAGCTGTGTGAAGCGATGGAACGAGTTAGAATGATTTTGCGAGATATAAGATGGCTTCCTGCGGTTGTTATGTGTTTTGTATGAATGTTCTCACCTGAGCCTGGTAGGGTCCACAGACCGAAGGGGAGAGTTGAAGTCCCCGCCGATGATTGTCATGGCGGCGTCAGGGTTCGCGAACTTCGTGCTGAGCTCAGCTGCCTGCCTCTCCCTCACATAGGTACCGTTGAGGACAGACTTAATGTCACTCTGGCCCGACTCGAGGTGCGTGGAGATCACCGTGATGGTCGTAGAGTTGAAAGAAATGCTAGCTTTGACGGCGGACCTGCCTCCCCAACGCCCCCCGTATCGGCAGCACTGGTTTGTGAAGGTGATTTGTTCGAGGTCATCAAGGGGGTACTTGGAGAGCACCGCGTTGCCAATGCTAAGAGGATATGTCGTTGTTAGTGGTGTTGGTGGTTTTACAAGAGTTCCACGGCGAGTTTCACGGCTACCCAGCACACACAGGTATATAACAACACCAACACTCACCTACATTCACCTGCCTGACTAGCCGCATCCACCTGCACATACTCTACGGCGTACACCCAGAACATATTAAAGCTTTTCGCGATATCCTCCGCCCCGTTGCCGCCCCCATATCCGTCGCAGCCCCTCCCCACCTCCGACAGGAGGAGGACGTCGAACTCTGGGACGACACTGCCGTCGTGGAGCAGGTCGATTATGCTCTGAAGGCCGGATTCGCGACTTCCGTCACCGCCGTAACCGTTTCGGTCGATGTTGTACTCCGCTACGGTCAGGGAGGACGGGATTTGGGACAGGTCCCCAATTTGGGGGAGCAGGGGTTTTGGATTGTTGACAGAGCTAAGATTGGGCGATCCCGAGTCTATCGAGCAGTTTATGAAAATATCATCGCCGTCGACAGGAGGTACGCAGAGGGGGGACAGGGCGGCTTGTGAGGTGACGACCGTCAGTGCTAGGGCCAAAAAAGTTGGCGGCGTGCTTTTTCTCATGAACCTCGGTACTCGGGGCATTATGGGGTTGTTGTTGAAAGTTAAAGATTTCTAACTAAACGAAAGTGAGCAGCTGCAAGAGCAGGGCTTCAGCAAAAAGGTGAACGAATGTGCCCCTAAAATTGCTCAGTAATTGCCGAATTTAACGTCACTTCATAATTACTCGCTACCACACACACTCATGAGCTTACTACAGGCCGCTGCCATGCAAGCCGCTCTAGCGGACGGCGTTCAAGGTCAGTAATTGAGTCACGTTGCTAGGTTCAGGTCGCTCCGCTCTTTCCTCCGACTCGACTTGCTTTCTTGTTTGTTAGCCATTGTTATGGCGTATTTGGTGCTTTCGTCGTCTTCTACTACTACTACTACCAGTAGTAGAACCTGCGAACACTCCAAACGTTACATTCATCGGCTATTTTAGTGGTATTCAATGCGACATTGAATGTTGCGCGTTGCCTAGCACATTCACTGCTTATGTTCTTATCATCAAATATACGTCATATACTATAAATTAAATAAACCCATCCCCAGACATACGATACTTTAAACCCACAAGCAAATAGACGTGTGTGTCTGTGACCCGTATATATCAATAATATCAACTATACTACACAAAACGCACAGACACTCCGAGAACCTACACCACGTCCATCCCATATCTCACCTAAAAGCTGCCTAACCCTAATTCTAACCCGCCATCCCTCCCCCCGACCTCCCCCCCAACCTTTCCCCCCCCAATAATGGCCAATTTCCCCCAAAAGCCGGCCAAGACAACTTCGATTCCTCCCGCTACCACGAGATAAAGGGAAACGCCCACATCCGCCCCGCCACCGCCCCCACAACCCGCGCAGCCCTCGCCCCCCCGAAGCGCAAGCCCGCCGCTCTCCGGCGCGGGAAGTGGACGGCGGAGGAGGAGGCTTACGCTAACCGTCTTATACTTGAGTTTAAGGCTGGGCTGCTTCCGTTGACTGACGGGACGACGTTGAGGACGTTTTTGAGTAAACTCCTGAACTGCGATCCCATGAGAATTAGCAAGAAGTTCGTGGGGAATAACTGCATCGGGAAGCAGGTTTTTAGGAGGAAGGCGGTGGAGATGAATAAGCTCACCATCGACCAGTTGCAGCGTAGTAGAGATGAGGTGAGAACAGGTGTTGCAGTTGCGGTTGGGAGGGCAGGTGGTCCCGCGAGCATCTTATTACGTGGAGCTTTTTTGTCTTTCTGCTGGTATATTCGGATTTTTCTTTTCGGCCTTTTGTAATGTATGTTATATGGTTACGCATTTACACCGTTTACACGTTTACACGTTTACGGCCCTCTCACCCACCCCTCCCGGCTCCCCCCTTCACCCCCACCAGCTCACTGAGCTCGAGAGAAAGTTCCTCGACAGGGTCTCCCAGACGTCGCGCTGCAAGCCCGGCGTGATGCCCAAACTGAACTCCCTGACTGACGAGAGGGCGGTCGTCAACCCCTGGGCCGCGCCCCCAGTCTCCTACCAGCCCTCTCAGAACTCCCGGGCCGCTGCGGCAGGCCGCTCCCTCCTCGGAGAGCAGGTGAGACGAGACGAATTTCGCGAACATTTTTCCGCCTTTTTTCTGGTTCTAACTCGTCGCTTTGCTTCGCTTCCCCTGCCAATCCCCCCCCAGGCCCGCGCTAGTAGCCACTACGCTAGGAACCCCAACAACCCACTAGACCAGAACTTGACCATGTCCCAGCTCTCCCAGCTTCGTCAGACGAACGGCGGGCCCAGGACGTCCTCCTTCGAGGCTCTCATGAGCCTCGACTTCGAGTCGATGCAGAGCATGGAGAATCTGAACAACGCCAACAGCGGCATTAAAATCAAAGAGTACAAAAAACTGTCGGAGCACCAGAACTGGAGCGGAGAGCCGGGGGCGCAGCAGCAGCAACAACTAGCGCAGCAGGTGAGAGTGTGTAGCTCGTCGCTTGTGTACTAGATATCGACGTACATAGCCAATATTTCCGTACGTAACGTCGCTGCTGCAGGCTTCGGCAATTTCTAACGTCGCTATCTCCCCTTCCATTGCGACTCGCTTCGCTCGTCGCAGCCGCAGCAGCAGCAGCAGCTTGCACAGAACATTCTGTCGGGCGTTCAGCAGCAGCAGCTCGCGCAGAACTTTGTGAACAATAGCAACACCCAGCTCAATAAGCTTGGCCCCAACTCAGCCAACAACTTCCCGAGGCCCCCCAACCCGAGCATGCCATGGGTCACAAGCTCCACCGGCCTCTCGGCCCTTCGCGACCAGCAGGGCCTCAACCCCCTCCGCAACTCCTCCGTCGAGGACTTCTTGTCCCTGGTGGCTAGCGGGGACATCCCGGCGCAGGACCCTCACATGCTCAACATCCCTCTGCAGAGCTACATCGCCAACGCCCAGCGAAATCCCTCCCAGCAGAACCTCGCCGCCCTCCACCAGCTGCAGCAACAGATCATCGCGCAGCAGGTCAAGAACATTCAAGTCCCCATGGGATCCATGAATCCCTTGGCCGCGGGGGGGCTGAACCCGATTCAGCTCAAGCAGTTCCAAGATAACCAGCAGGCAGCACAGTTCCAGCAGGTGAGAGAGTGCGAGGAGCGAAGCGACAAGTTGAAGAGGCGGGTGTACTGTTTGTTGACGTGCATGGTCGATACTTCCGTGCGTAACGGAGCGGCGAGGAGCGAAGCGACGAGCTGAGAACAGGTTCAGGGTTGAAGCGACGATACTTCTATACAGCTTCCTCGCAGCTCCGCCACCGCCAGGCGTGTGTACTGGATATCAACATACATGCCCAATACTTCCATGCGTAACGTCCCTGCCGCCAAATTATACGCCATTATTAACAACACGAACGACCCTTCTATTTCGCTTGTCGCAGTTCCAGCAGATGCAGCAGGCCCAGATGCAGCAGCAGCAGATGATGATGCAGGCCCAGATGCAACAGCAGCAACAGCAGCAACAGCAGTTCCAGGCCCTCCAGCAGGCGCATAACGCCGCTGCGGCGCAGCACGTGACGGCCTTGCCTAATGGCGGCGTGCCCTACAGCCCCGGTGCCGCTGTTCCTGGCTCCACGCCCCTCTCCCCCTCTATTGTCCCCGCCGCTGGTGCCCCCGGCGCTGCCCCCACCTTTGTTGGTAACCAACCCAGCCCCAATGCTACGGTGCAGTCTGGCGAATCCGTTACTGCGCCCGCCTCCGCGATTCCTGCCCCCCTCTCAACTGTGCCCACTCCTACTGCTGCCGGCACCGCCGCTCCCGTCAGTACCGTTTCGACGGCGATCCCCGTTCCTCCCCCCCAGCAGCAGCAGGCCCAGGTGAAGACCGTTGTCGCTGCCGCTGCCGCACCCCCCGCTGCGCCCCCCGCTGCTGCCCCTGTCGCCCCTGAGGTGGTCGGAGGAAAGAGGAAGGCCGAGGAAGATGTCAACCCTTCCGAGATCAAGAAAGAGAAGGTCGAGGGAATTGAGCCCCCCGCCGTAACTCAAACGGCCCCCCAGTAGGAAATCATCTAGGATATTAATTATGAGAACAAAATACTGACTGAATCACTGAACCAGTTGAAACCACACGGTATGAGATACAAACCGACCCATATCACTTACATACACATGTCCTTCAAGCATGAACGAGCATAAAGAGCATAAAGGTGCATAAATAGTAAAAACAAGAGACTTTATTTTGATGATTAAAGCATTTGAATTCTTATTTTTTCGTTGGGGTAGTTCGCGGAGAGTTTCTCCTCGGCCTCTTCCTCGCCTTCGTCGACGGCAGACTTGTACTTAAGGTACGACGAGTAGAAACTGTGTTAAAAAAAGAGACTTTATTTTGATGATTAAAGCATTTGAATTCTTATTTTTTCGTTGGGGTAGTTCGCGGAGAGTTTCTCTTCGGCCTCTTCCTCGCCTTCATCGACGGCGGACTTGTACTTAAGGTACTCCTCGTCGTCTAGCAGGCACTCGTCCAATAATGTGACGATTGCATTCTTCGTCTCGTCGTCGTCAAACCCCTCCCCTATGAAGACGATTTCGTTCCTCCTGTCGCCCACGAAGGAATCGTCCTCGAGGAAGTCGCTCTGGATAGCTTCGACGGCCTCCTCCGGCCAGCGCTCCCTCTCGAGGCAGGACCACCACCGACCCAGGCAGGTCATCTCGAAGGCGGCGCCGGCGAAAGCGGCATAGTAGGCGCTTTTGTGGCTTGAAGCCATCCACGTGAAGCCCTTCGCACGAAGTAGGTTTTTGAAGAGGTGGTTTGATGACGCAGAAGAAGATTGAGGGGAAGACGACGGCAAGAGGTCAATTACAGAAGCGAGTCGGGCGGGTTGAAACGGTCGTCTCGCACGGTACACGAATGAGGAAATTGCGCCGTGGCCGAATTGGTGGGAGTGGGAGTGGGAGTGGGAGTGGTCATGGGAGTGAGTGGGGTCGGTACAGCCAGGGTCTTCGCACACAGTTTCGGAGTGGTCATGCGAGTGTGAGTGGGAAGATTCGTCGTGGGAGTGGTCATGGGAAGATTTATCGTGAGAGTGGTCGTGGGAAGATTTATCGTGGGAGTGGTCGTGGGAAGATTTATCATGGGAGTGGTCGTGTGAGGCGTGGGAGTGGGAGTGGGAGTGGGAAGCATGATCATGGTCAGCATGATCATGGTCAGCATGATCATGGCCAGCATGATCATGGTCGTGTCCATCAGTTGCAGCAGCAACGAAATCCTTGTGGTCGTCGACCACCCCGCAAACTGCGACGCCATCGCCGCCCATCACCGCCAACACGTCAGCCACATCAACTAGAGCCCTCTCACAGACGATAACTTTTCCCCTTGGGTTCAGTACCTTCACCAAAGACTTGATCCTCTGTACCTCACTCTCGTCGACGAGGTCCGCCTTATTGAGCAGAATGATGTCGCTCGTCTCGACCTGGCTCACGCAGAGCTCGCACACCGCCTTGCTGCTGGAGGCAGAGAGCGCGGAGGAGGCGGCATCGCCCGCCTGCAGGGCTTCTCGCAGCTTCTCAGGCAGGTCGTCCAGCCACTTGGACATGTCGTCCTTCTTCCTCTGGCGATCCTCGTCGTCGCGGAAGAACATCTCCGGCGTTTCGTCCTCGCTGACCCGCGTCGCCTTCTTCACGTGCTTAAGGAAGGTAGTGCAATCCACCACAGTCACGAGGGTATCAAGGCGGACCCTCTCCATCAGTGGCATTCCGTACATCTCAGCGTCCTGGAACGCCTGCCGTATCCCCACCGGGTCGCTCACACCGGAAGCTTCCACCACAATGTCGCTGAAGCTCGGCTCGTCGGAGGACTGAGACCGCAAGTCTGACAGCGTCACCAGCTGAGAAACGGAATTCAGGAATTCATCAGAGGCAGAGCAGCAGGCGCAGCCATTCTCCAGCTCCACCAGGCCGTCCGCGGACGCCGAGGACGGATCGGAGGATGGCCCCTTCACCAACTTCGCGTCCACATTCACCTCGGCGACGTCATTCACCACGACGCCCACACGGCGACTCTCCTTGTTCGTCAGTATGCGCTGCAGGAGGGTAGTCTTTCCAGAGCCTAGAAAACCACTTATCAGCGTCACCGGGATCGGGGGCGGGGACGTCGACGAGGTCGGAAACGACGCAGAGAACGCGTGCGATTTCGAGAGGATTAGGAGGAGCGAGAGCAAGAGGGCAGACAACATCGCGACAAATATCGACACCGACTTCGTGTCGCAGGCTTTTATTGCTTAGGGGCTTGAGAGTTGGTAACAAGCCTTTATATATTGATAATACCGATGATATGATTGATGCGAGGGAGGGAGGGAAATTCGCGAGATACAACGTAGCTGATTTTTTGGTATTCTGTTCCCAGGGATGTGCAGATCTCTGGAAAACCTGCAATTGTCTAAGTTTTGGTCATATTCTTCGCTTTGAGACCTCTGAGAGGAATAATTTTATAATAATAGAGACAAAAAAATGCTTTGAAAATGTTCCAAAAAAGTGATCAGAATAAGTTCCAATTTGACCTTAATGTGTTCTCATATGTTGTCAAAAATTCTCATTATTAAAAATATGGAACTTATTTTGTCTTTAAAACTTTTATCATGAATTTCTATTGTGAAAATTGGCCAAGATGGAATTGTTTTGAAAATATTAACACAGTAAAAGTTCGTTGAGAGGTCTCAAGTTGAATAATATGAACAACATTAACCACAAAAATACCCCAGTCTTGATATAAAATTCCGAGGCAAAATTGTCACTCCGTACGCTTCTTCCAGCCCTCCCCTCGCCTGTTCACTATCCATATCCCTCTCTGATATAGACCTGTTAGTCAGCGTAAAAAGCGCAGAAGTTGTGAAAATTCATAACACAAACGTTCTTGTTCCACTTTACCACGGCCCCAAAACCCAAGCCCCCCACCATGGCGACCAACGTCGCCCCCCCCCACCTCGCCCGCCGAACAGCAACCTCCAAAATAACAACGTTTGCCTCTGACATCTTCAGAACGGTTCCCTTGATTCACGACATCCCTTTGGCCCTTTCCCGTCTGAAGAGCTTCCCCCGTAGACTGACTCTCTCGGAGGTGTCTGGCTCCTTCGGCGACTTCGGCACCTTCATTCCGCTGACGATAGCGCTGTCGCGTTCGGGCGCCATATCCCTGCCCCCTGCGATTTTCTTCGCCGGGCTGTCGAACATCCTAGCCGGCCTGGCCTGGGACCTGCCTATGCCAGTGCAGCCGATGAAGTCTATAGCGGCGGCGGCGGTGGTGGAGCAGCTGTCGAGGTCCTCCGTGACTGCCAGTGGAATTCTCGTCGGATCGATGCTGATCCTCCTGTCGATAACGAACCTGATAGAGGTGATCAATATGATAGTGCCGGTGACTGTAGTTTCGGGTCTGCAGCTGGGGCTGGGCATAAAGCTGAGCAGCCTTGGAATTTCTATGGTGACTGATCTTCCCTTTGCGTCCCAGATTGACTGCGGCTTGTTGGGCGTATTGTCCGCCATCTTGGGAGTAGTGCTTCTCAAAAACGAGGCCAGCACGCTGGAGAACAAAATCAAGCTTCTGCCTCCCGCTGCCGTGACGCTCTTCTTAATAGCCCTTACCCTGGCATCAATCGAGCTGAAGATCAACGGCGACGATCCCCTGTACGACTTACCGCTGAAAATGTTCGGCCCAAGTGTAGTGTACTGGGCAGTGGACGGCATAAACCCCTCTGACTGGAGGGAAGGTGAGAAGTTGTGTTCACCTCAACTTCTGCACTGCTACATTGTTCTAACTCGTCGCTTCGCTCCTCGCTCCTCGCACACGCAAAAAATAGGCTTCTTCAACCTGGCCTTGCCACAACTACCTCTCACCACCCTCAACTCCGTAGTCAGCGTTGCCGCGTTGGCAAGCACTCTCTACCCAGAGCGAAGGTGAGAATGTGCAAGTGAGGAACGAAGCGATGAGCTGAGAAGGCGCGTTCACCTCAACTTCTGCACTGCTACATTGTTCTAACTCGTCGCTTCGCTCGCTCCTCGCCTCCTCGCCCAGAAGAAAGCCCCCCCACCCCCAAACCAGAAGATCATCTCGGCACAAAATTTCAACCGACGACAATGTGCTGTCCAGGCGAGAGGTTGCCATGTCGGTCGGTTTACTGAACTCCATCTTCTGCCTCTTTGGCGGGATGCCTAATTGCCACGGTGCCGGCGGCCTCGCTGGCCAGCACAGGTTCGGCGCTCGCAACGGCACCAGCGTGATATTCCTCGGAATCTTGAAGATTACGATTGCGATATTCTTCGGCGCCTCGGCGCTCACCTTTTTTGAGGCCATCCCTTCCTCCATTTTGGGCGTGCTTCTAGCCATCGCAGGCGCAGAGCTCGGCCTCACCGGCCTGCTGCTCACTTTCAAGGACATTCACGTTTCGAGTCCGGACAGCAAGACCAAGCTGTTCGTTCTAATGTGCACTACGGTGGTGATAGTCGGGACGGGGAAAACTCAGTACGGAGTGTTGGCCGGCCTGGTTGCGTACGTTTTCTACGGAGACGGATTCGAAGAGTACAAGAAGCTTTTGCAGTGGGCCAGGCAACCAACACCAGCTGCGACAAGTGAGGAGATGGAGGACGTTACAACCCACATTGAGGTCGACGAGGAGGACGACAAAAACGACGAGGTGTAAACTAAACCAAACACCACGACCATCACATAAAATAATAACTAACATAACATAAACCCAAAAATCACCGTTCACAAATGAAAAAATCATCATTCCTCCTCTTCTTCCTCGTCGCTATCTTCGTCTTCACTTCCACTCCCACTCTCATCGTCGTCGTCGTCACTGCCGCTCCCACTCCCACTCCCACTCTCATCGTCATCGCTCCCACTCCCACTCTCATCATCATCATCGCTCCCACTCCCCTCGTCCTCGTCTTCGTCCTCGCCTTCCTCCTCCAAGAATTTGTCAATCTCCCACAGGTCCTTGAGTTTCCTCCTCAAACCAAGTTTTGCTGTCGGCACTGAGACGCAGTCCAGGTCGTCGTCTGTCAGCCCATTCTTCTTGATAAAAGTCAAATCGTAACCGGCGTCGATGAAAGCCTGGCAGTAAGCCTCGCAATCCAGCTGCGTGAGCCACTCGCGGAACTTTGTGTTGACCGGATCCTCCACCTTCCTCTCCCACCTCGCCAATAAGTCTACAATATCCAGGTGCCCCCTCTGCCTCGCAATTTCCTTTGGGGTGACCTTTCCGCTGACGCCTCCTTTGGCCATGCAGTCCGCCCCCAAGCGGAGGAGCGTGTCGACGCCATCAATGTACCCACTCGTAGCAGCATAGTGCAGAGGAGTGAAGCCGAACCTGAAGCAAAAAGTTCACTCGTTAGAACAGAATAATCTTAATCTGTGTTGCTATACCCTTCCTCAAAAAATGTCTTCTCACCTATCCTTTGAATTGATGTCGCAACCAATGTTCTCCCTGTGGGTCAACTGCATTTCCACCTCCATCTGAACCTCCATGTCAGAACCAAAGTCCCTCCTGGCCCGCCTAACTCGACCGCGAATCAAATGCTCCATGCAGTCCACGCTCCCGTACCTCCCAGCGACGTGCAGGGGGGTGTGCCCGGTCCCGATGAGCGCCGACTTGCTCCCGCACTTGTCAGTTTGAGCACCTGACAAAATCAACTTGGTCACGCTATCAATATCGTTCTCAGCGGTGAAGTACGTCAGGGCGTTCCAGTCCTCGTTGGGCAGCGAAGAGTTGATGTCCGTCTGCTGGTAGTGCCCTCTGATGTCGCCGAGGCCGGCCGCAGTTCGAACGAGGGAGATGGCATTGGAATTGTCAATTTGCGCAGGCACAGGCGGCGCCAGCAAACTCTGATTTGACGTAGTGCCGAAGCCGGGGGCGGGCATGGTCTGAGCTGCGGGCATGTTGCTAATAGCCGCCTCCTGTTGTTGGCGATTGATGGGAAGTGACGCGTGCTGCATGACAGAGGTCATCTTATTTCAAACTGAAACCAAAAGCAAGACAAGAGCTTAAATCACCCCACACACAAACCTGGGAACCTTTCCGACCCGTGGCTCACACATCGTGGAGACTGGCACGACCTCTGCGCCATCTCTACCCCTGTAACCCCCCCCTTCCCCCGTTCCCGGCCCACATCAATAGATTTGTGCCTTACATTTTACTGTTAAGTAAGGTCGAGGCAAGGCAAGCACAATGTCTGCTGCCTCAATAGACTTTTCGAAGGTCCAGAACCTCGACCAAGAAGATGAAGACTTCGAGAAATCCCTAGCGGACAAGAAGAAAAAGATGGACAAGTTTAAGAAGCAGCTGGAGAGCAAGGAAAAACTCAAGGCAAAGGCGGACAAGAGAAAGGTGAGTTTACCTCTCCACCAACGTCCTGTTGTCCACCTGCTAAAGTACGTTTAGACTCACTCTCTCGCACCCAACGCACAACCCGCAGGCCGAGGACGAAAAGCTAGAAGCAGAGCGAAAACAGAAAAACGCTGAACTGATGGAGAGGCGGCGACTCATAAATGCCGGAATAGACCCCGACGACGGCGAACGCACCGACACTCATGCTGCTTACGTTGCCTTTGGTGTGATGGACATCGACGGAAGTGGTAGAATTAGTATGAGGGAGCTGCAGGTAAAGTAAAGGCCACGCTCGCTCCAAAGACGTCCCCCCCCCCGCCCAAGGCTAATCCCCCCCACCCAATCTCCCACAGCGCTACCTCGCCGGTGACGCGGAGTACTTTTACGAATGCTCCTTCAATATGGCCGACATTGGAATGAACTTTGAATGCAAGAAGGTGAGAAGCTGCCACTGCCACCCCATTTGTCGCTGCGCTCTTCGGTTATTCGGCCACCGTCACTATCGCTACCTTATACTAATATTCTCGTCACAGCCGGGAGTATGTCACGTTCTTAGCGTGGAAGACATGTCCCCGGCGCAGAACAATCCCGAATGCGAGGTAGGGCTGAAACTACTGAGCTTCAATGGACAGTCCACGGATATATCGGAGGTTATAAAGAAGCGCCCGGACGTCAAAGACCTCCCGGAAGGCAAGAAATGCGAAGAGACTCTCGAGTATCTGACTCACTTGATAAAAGCCGCGGACAAGACTCAACCGTACGTGTACAAATTCTTGGAGACCAAGTACTACTTCAACGAGTACAACAACATGATCGACATTGACATAGAAAAAATCGGACTGAAGACTGTGGAGATCAGGGTTGGAGCATACAACACACACGAGGACTTCATCCTGGAGCTGCAGACCAAGCTGCGGCAAGCGCACCCGAAGCTAGGCAAGGCCAAGGTCGACTTTAACAGGGATACGCTCTGCTTTACGATAGAAAGCAACGGGCCAGACTTTGCTTTCCCGTGGCTTACTGGGCCTCACAAGAATGAAAAAGCCGGCCCCATCATGGGCTTCGAAAACGTCGACACGGACTTCGCAGACGAACACTCTGGGAAACCCATGTCGCTCGACCTCGACATGATGATCACGGCGGAGCAGGTGAAGATCTTCACCTTTGAGCTGATGATGGAGATCGACCAAGGAGGCAATGCGTTCTTGGAATTTGACGAGTTTATTAAGTTGTTCAGCAAATACTTAGAGACGGAGAAGAAGCAGAAGAAGCTCGTGGAAAGGGTGGTGGAGCGATTCTTGAGCGCGGACCAGAAGGAAGAGAGGAAAGTTCAGCTCGAGGAGAAGAAGAAGCGACTCAAACGACAAAAGGCACAGCTGAAGGCGAGAGCGAAGCAGAAGGCCATCGCCAAGAAACAGGCCGAGAAGAGAAAGGGGACCATGAAGAGGGACGCCGACGGCGTTCTTCGCGCACACACTGAACAGGGGGAGGCGGATCCGAACTATGTGCCCCCCAAACCGAGAACGCCGCCTCCGCCCAGAGAGAAGACCGCGGAAGAAATTGCGGAGGAGAAGGTGAGTTGCTGGTCGTCGTCACTTCATCTCGAAGTATTTCCAATTGGTTATTGACACCAACGTCAATCTCCACGCCAATCGCTACGCTCGTCGCAGGAGAGAGAGAAGCAGAAGGAGAAGAAGAGAAAACAGGCAGATAAGGCCAAGGCCAAGGAGGAGCTTGCTAAAAAGGCCATCGAGGAGCAGAGGCTGGAGGCCGAGAAGACGAAGGCTTGGCAGGAGAAGCAGCACAAGCTGCAGCTCTCCATGCTTGGCCTCGAATCAATGGCGGAGGACTCAGTCACGCAAGAATACCACCCTGCGAGTACTGGCTTCATCATGAAGAAGATGACCAAAGAGAACCCGGAGCTCATCAACCCCATTTACTTTGGAACGCAGAACATGAAGTTGCTGGAGGGCAAGAGTGGGGCGGGAGTCAAGCTGGGGCAGAACTACAAGAACTTCAAGAAGAAGAAACACGCGTGGATCGAGAACGAAGAGCGGAGCTACGCCAAGGAAATTCCCGTAGCGCCCATCACGTCAGGGCAAGTAAGACAAAAATTCAAGGCCTTCGGAGAAAAATACGACAACCAGGAGATCGTCCATCCGTCAATGTTCGGCCAGATGTGCGTGCGCAAAAAGCCGTTCGATTCCACCACGCTCCACCCGGTCTTCTACGGATACGTCCTCTACAAGAAGCCAGTCATGAAATCAGACGAGGACGAGGGCAAGAAGAAAAAGGACGCAAAGGCTTCCATCGAGGTTTCCGTTTGCCCCATTTGCTATGTGGGAAAGGAGGGCTGCCCGCGCTGCTGGGATTTCCCCGAGGACTACACCTTCTCCGATTATGCTTACGAAGGCCCCAAGCGGGCTGCCGAGGAGAAGATCAGAGAAGACGAGGACAGCGAAGAGGAGGAGGAGAAACCTGAAATACACACGAATCTAACCACCTTCAACAGCCTCAAGCTGTACAGGGCCGTCAACCAGCACTGGGTCACTCTCTACATCAAAACGGTCCCTTGCGGGCAGATTGTCAAAATGCAAGTTGAAAAGAACTGGACGGTGGGGGACCTGTATGAGAACTTTAGGAGCACCAGTCACTACGGCCGCAACCGAGACTGCTTCTTGTTCTTGCCCACGGAAAGCGGGGTTTTCAGCCTCGACAACGAGGACATGCCCGAGACCGACACAACGAACGCCGTCACGACTGGGAGGGTGGAGCTCGGTCGTTACAATTTCACCAGAAACAACGCCGTGATATGCCTCTTGCACTTCCAGTTCTACTCCGAGATGACCACGGCCATCAACATCAGCGGGTACCTGACGCAAAATCTCCAGCTCGAGGAGAAACCCAACACGGACATTTCCCCCTTTGTCGACGCCATTCCGAAGGATCTTCCCGGAAACGACAAGGTTCAGGCCCAACTGACGAGCCTCATGAAACTCACCATGACGGAGGCCATGAAAATATCCGAGGAGGACGCGCAGGAAGACCAGAAGGAGATTGATGTCAAAATTAAGTTCAAGGTGGACGAATTGAGAGACAAGCTCCTGGCGGAGAGGAAGGAGAAGAACGACAGGCTCAAGGCCGAAAGAGAGGAGAGAAGGGAAAGGGAGAGGAAAGAGCGCAACGATGAGTTCCACGAGACGTACAAGAATATTTTGAAGAAGGAAAAGGAGGACAAGAAGATGGCGGAAGAGGAGGAGAGGAGGAAGGCAAACTCGCTGTCAGGGATGTTGGAGAAGGGCAAAAACATAAAAATAGGCCTCCCTGGAATCAACCTGGGGAGCTTCTCTCGCCCCTTCAGCAGAGAGAAGAACGGAGAGGGGGGCGGAAGTGCCTCTCCGGTGTTCGGGAGGACTTCTCCTGTGTCGCAAATGACCAGTTCGCTCAAGTCGCTCAAGTCGCTCCCGAAAATCAAGGTTCCGACTTTGTCTTTCGGCAAGAAGAAGGCGAGCGCGTAGTGTATTATTAGTAGCAATTTCAGTGTATAGTGTAAAATAAAAAAATGTGTGTCAGATTGAATTAAGATACAAAACGCAACAAATTTTATTTTTATCAGCTAAGAGAGTTCGCTCACTTCCTGCCTCGCCGAATCCATCGCGCGGCCTCGGCTCGACGTCGGGGCGACAAAGCTGCGGTTCGCCGAAGCTGCCAACGTTGACTGCGGTTGGGAGGGCATCGGAGGAGGCTGGTGACGAGAGGGGGCAGGGCCGAGATGGCCAGTGGAACGTGAGACGGTGAGCTTGCTCATTAAACTGCCGTAAGGCTCCTTCTTCATGTCCCAGACTCCAGTCTTGTCGGGGGTGAACCTTCCGGCCGCAGTAGTCTCTACCAAACCCTCAGCGAGGCAAGGGCGGTTAGGCTCATATTGGGATTTGGAGAACTGATCCTCAACTCCGTAGCTCAAAAGGTCCGAGTTCCCGACTCCGAGGACGGACGAGGACTTAGACTTGGAGAGGCCCTCAGTCACCATGAGGTTCTGCCTGGCGTCGTGGCTCTTTCCAGAGTAGTGCGGCAAGAAGAAGCGCGACTTGGAGTCTCTGAGCTGAATGTGCCCAATTCGTTGAAGCTCCTGAGAAGGACCCTCACCGACCTGGACCTTCGTCGGCTGCCCATCGAGCAACCAGCTATTAATGTCCTTCTTCATCACGCGGTTGGGGGCCACGGTTCCGGTGATCGGATTGAAGCCGTTGTATTCTCCCCTCTGGCGGGCCCTCTCCCGACGGCGCTCGAGATGCACAGCAGAGGCCTGCTCCTTCACGAATTCACGTTGCTTGCGAAGATCGTCTTGCCGTATGCTCTCATACTGTCGGCGCTGGAACCCTTTTTTAAACTTTGATGTGTGGACTCCTCGCAAGATCTGGTGTGTGGGGTGGTGCAGGGTAGGGTTGGGTGGGGTGGGTCGCGGGTAAGTTTGTTGGCAGTTGAAACAAAATGGTGGACTTTCAGGGCAGAGAGTTGACTTGGAAGGTCACGCCAGGCCAACGAGGACTACTTCGACCCATTATCCGAAAATCTTACCTGCTCTTGGGCCGACTGCGCTCCAGGCCCATCCCGGTGGTGCATGAAATCACCCTCGGTGTGGTAAATGTTTTTCGGGACCGAAGAAAAATCCTTACCGAAGCTAACTAGGGTTCCGTTTTCCTGACCGTACCAAGTTGTGCTCAGATTCTTGCGGCTGCCAGGTACCTCAAGCCCCCCGGGCCCGTACTCTGGCCCAGCAGAGAATGTTCCTTCGCCCGGAATCACCATAGCGGAGTTAGGTTAATTTTTTGGTTGGGCTAGGTAACCGATCGATCTCGGGGCGCAAGGGGCGGGTTTTCAGATGGGTTATATATAAGAAGATAGGAGGGGCGTTCTTTAAGGTGTCCGAATGGTTTAAGTGAATTAGCAGTTGTAGCCTTCGTTGAATTTCTCTTCCTGCCCTTACTCTTTGCTTGCCCTCCCTAAAGTGAAATTGAACACAAAAAGCCAAACTATTTTGTGCATTTCTTCAACAAATTACTTCTTTATTCTCCTAGAACTCTCCTACTACGGCAAAACCAGCCTGCTTAGCCATCCGGACGCCCTGGGGGTCGCCGATTTTCTCCGCGGTGCTCCCCACGGCGCTCTTGAAGTCGCCAAACTCGTCGTCAGAAAGGTCGTCTTCGCCCTCAATTTCGTCATGGTACTGAATTTTGGTGTGGCGGGACTGGACGAATGTGATGCATACGGTGGTCGGCGAGGTGTCTAGACTGTCCTCGCTGTAGTGCGCCTGTTCGTAGTCGGAGACGCTGTCGGTCCGTTTGGTTTTGGGAGTGATGAGCGTCGTCTCCTTGTTCTCCTTGTTCTCCTCGTCGACGTCCTCCTCCGTGGCCCTGGTCACTGCCTTCCTGGGGGTGATGTCGATGGGAGCCGAAGGTTTCTTCGTGATGGTGGTTTCCGCGATATTGTTGACTCTCTTAACCTGCTTGTACGCTTCGACTTTCTTCTTCTCCTTCTTCTTGGAGGCGCTGCTGCTGTTGTTCTTATTATTCTTCCCTTTCTTCGCCGAGAGCTTGACGCTTGGGTCAATGTAGCCCACGACTTTGGGTTTCGTTTTGGATCTACTCGAGCTTGACCTCGTATCGAAGAGCTGTGAATCGCGAGACGAGTAGGGGAGTAGATGGTGTTGGAGTGGGCATAAGAAGAGAGAGGAAACACACAAACTCAGAATCACTACCGCATCAACACGATCTCACCTTGCTCGTTTCCTCGACGTCACTATCCACGCTTTCGTCCAGATCGATCGAAACGGCTTCCACCTTCTTCGCGAGCGATGTTCCTACGGTGAAGGCCAAGTCGTTGCTCTCGTCATCATCGCTCTCGTCATCATCATCATCGTCGTCATCAAAGCTGTCCTCCAGACTTCCCGCTCGGTCCCTGTCGAACGTGGTGGACTCGCCGGCTCCCAAAAACGCCCCAAAGTCGACCTCGAACCCGTCTGCTTCGCTCTTAATCTTGACACCGTTCCTCCCCAGCATTTGAAAGCCCCGCTGGTTCAGCTTTGGGCAGCGCACAATCTTCCTGAGGTCGAGATGCAGAGTCTCTCCCAAGTTGTAGAGCCTCGATCGGTCGGACGAATTGTTGTTGCTGGGGGGAGGGACCGAGGGAGAAAGGTCCAAGACGTTGCAGGTGCTATTATCCGTGTCGAAGGACTCGGCTGCCTTCTCGGAGGCAGGAGGGATCTCTAAAATTACGAGCCTACAAGAGGCGATCCCCCTCTTCTCAATTATGTCCGTGACTTGATACAGCATCGGGCACTGCATCTCGTTGTTGACGTCGACGTACCAAAAACAGTCGTACAGCTTCACGCTAGCGGTGGGCTGCGGATAGACCACGGGGCACTCCTCACTGTAGTGTGCAATCTTGGCCTGTGCGGAGCTGTCGACAACAAGCATCTGCAGGTCAATGATCTGCTTCTCCGTCCAGCTGCTGTAGCTGCTCATCGGGTTCGTGAAGTCAAAGAATTTGGAGTACCCGAGCTTTTCGAGTCTGGCAGTGGAGACGGCCTCATTCATGCTCATTTCCATGGTTTCAGCTTGGTCGTTTTCTTGCTTGGGTAACGACGAAAAAGCTTCAAATTTTTGGCGATAAAAGACGCGTGTTGTGGGCAAATCGAAAGTTTCTCGGTTTCAGGTATGTATCAGGGGGGGCAGTCAGGCACTTTTAGGCGACGAATGCGACTATTTAGAATTCCTCAATTCTAGATCGAAATATTTCTCAGCGACTCAACTCCAAAAACACCATCTCAGGTGCGTTGCCTGCCACACGAGCGCTACCGCACAGCAAAGGGTCCCCAGTCGTAGATAGAGTGCTAATTACCCCCCACAAACGCATCTAACCCCCCCATCGTCCCTCTTACACTAGAAATCCACTTTTGCTTGAGCCCAACTGTTAGTGCCCGCGAAATACCAACAAAACAAGACCATGAATGATGATGTAGGACCCGGAGAGGCCGAATTCTCCCCCACCCACATCGTGATGCTCGATGAGCTCTCGCAGGCCGAGAAGGAAACTTACTACGACCTCATGATAGCCTCCAATGCTCAGTACCACAGGTGAGAGGATTATTCCGGGAGCGTTATGGGGAACCCCCCCTCTTCATATGCTTTGTGTGGGCCCTTGGACTAACCCCCCCCCCCTACCCCCCCCCCTACAGGGATTACGAGAAGGGAGAGGTGATCGCTGACATGCGAATTCTCGGTCCTGGCGTGAAGATCCAGGCAGAGGAGGAGGAGAAGAAGAGGGACGAGGGCCCTCGCCTCACGCCGCAGGAGAAGCTTGCCATGAGGGCCGCTGACTCCAGCATCACGCTTCCCGGGGCCATTACCACGGCCACCGGAGACGTTTTCAACTACAAACCATACGAGGGCATCGTCAAGCTAATTAGGGGAAAGGGAGAGACTACGTACAAGCCCAAGCGCCGGCCGCTGGCTTGGGTGATGCGTCTCGTGCACGAGATCTTGGACGTGCGCTACGCTCGCGACACGACAGACCTGGGCGACGACGAGCAGTTCGACGAGAATGATCCCGACGAAATGGCACGCAAGGCTGAGAAGGAGGAGAGGTTCAGACAGGCCAACGCCTTCCCCATCTTCGTCATCGACCTCTTCAGCAAAAAGTACGGACTCAAGAGCCTGGTCGAGTCCACCACTTGGGACCTCCTCTACTCTTGCGACATCCTCAGGCGCACGGACCTGTGCCCCGATGTCGATGTCTTCTGCCGCTTCATCGAGATGTACTACGACGCAGACGAGCTTCTCTACTACTGCTACGTGCGCAGTCTCACCCAGAGCGTGCTGAACGCGAGCTTCAAGGCCCACTGGGGAGACCCCGGAAAGGTCCGCGACTCCATGGGCGCCGGCATCGATCGCCGACCCGCCCCCCTCACCCTGAACCGCCGAGAGTGCACCTACATCGCCCAGACCATCTTCATTAGGAACCAGGGCGACGAGATCGAGCACGAGAAGCAGATGTACACTGACTTCATGAACAACGTAGACGACAGGCTCGACCGGGGGGAGATCGACAGCTCCGACTTCATGCAGATTGCCGTCGAGCGCTACTTCATCACACGGCCGGCGGACGAAGAGGACGAGGGCACCCCAATGAGCGGAGGCGGAGATGATGGCGGCATGGCCCCCATCCCCGAGCCCTCCTACGAGAGCGAAGACGGAGGAGGCGGAGGAGGTGGCAACCACCCCATGGTGGAGGCCCTCATCTCAGGACAGAGCGTGGAGAGCGCCGAAGCCGACTACATCGATAAGTTGATGGTGTCCGATGACTTCACCGGGCTCCCCGAGGAGGTCAGGAGAGAGGTCGAGGAGGACCTTGCGCAGGAGCTTCACCAGAGGATCGAGGACGCCGAGAGCAAGGGAGGGGCCGCCCAGACCGAGGAAGAGTTCAAGACTTGTCTGACTGAGGCCATGGAGGGCTTCGACGCAATGGCCAAGCTGGTGGCAGAGCATGTTAATTCGCTGAAGTCGCAAGGAAACTTAGGTTGAGAGGGGATTGGAGGGGATGGAGGGGGGGTGGGGGGGGGGAGGGAAACTAAATGAATATCGAATGTTACCGGAGAAAAGTTTATTTCAATATTTCTTATTATTCCTATACCATTTGCGCCCAGACCAAGTAGCCGTCGGTAGACATGCCCTGTTCACTTTGGAAGTAGCTGTTCATTGGGGCGACGTGCGTTTCATCGACAATAGAGGGGACGAAAGATGCTAGGCAGTCCTTATAAAGGTCCCAGGTGCAGCCGCTGTCGACGCAGCTGGCAGTTTCGTCGGTTTCCGGGGTAGCTTCCATACCGGAAGAGTAAAGCTGAGGAGAAATGACGTCTACGTTTGGATCGGAGCACCATGATTTCACGAGGTCGACGGCGACGGAAGGAGTATCTGTAGCGTAGGGAGCAGAGTGCGAGGTCGTGATGACAACGGAGAGCTTCTTCGCCTTGGCTGCTGCGAAAGTCGTTTGGAATGCCGAAATTAGCGCCTCAGAGCTGCCGATCGCTTCCTCAACATCAAAAACAATGCCTGTATAGTTGGCCGCCGTTACAAGGTCCAGGTCCTTCTGAATCGCAGAGAGGGCGTCAACTGTGAACTGCCCCGCAGCGTTGCCGCCGCCAAGGCTGAGCATAGGCTGTTCAACGTCAAGCTCTGGACAGCACCAAGAAGCACCAGGTGTGTAGCCTGCGATGGCGTCAGCAGTGTTTATCAGCCCGGTGAACGCGACACCTATGGTGGAGCCTGACGGTCCCTTAGACCCCGTCGACCAGTTCCAGGAGCTGAGGAGGGGATAGCGCGAGGTATTGGGGTTAGGAGTCATCGAGTGTTGGCTGAGAGGTCTGGTCTGGCTGAAAGGTCTGGCGGAAAGGTCGGCGAGCCTATCGGAAGATAACTTGCGCAAATCGACAGCCACATTGAGGATTACGGGATTTACTCACTAATAGCCAACTATCTGACCCAGAGCAGAGGGTACGAGAATGGCGGAGAGAGCGAGCGTTGACTTCATCGGTTTGGAAATGTTGAGGGCTTTTCTGCAGGGCTATCATATCATTCTCTGGGGACCGGCAAGAAGGGAAATCTGGAACAGTTTTTTCTGTGAACGACAATGGAATATTCGATAACTCCATCCCCTTCACCTCCGTTACTGCCTTCAACGTTAAGTGTCAAAATATCACTCCCTCAGCTGCAATCCCTCTCCTCCCTCGATCTTTCTGTTCTCCCACCCTCCGAGGGTTACTCAACCTCTCGCCTCCAATTAGAATTTGAACCTGGAAATTCGGAGATAATAGAATTGGAATATGCGGTTACTCGTGATAGCGAACCCAAGGCTAAGTGGAGCAAGAAACGGAAGGAGTTGAAAGTCTTGATTTGTGTTTCGAGTATCAGTGAGGAGCTCTCAAGAACTTCTGTAAGACCGCCAGTCCCGCCTCCTGTGACAAAGGCTCCTGTTATATCGTCCTCCTCAAGATCTTCTATAAGTCCGATAGCCCCACCTCCTGTGACAAGGGCTCCGGTGACATCGTCCCTCTCTCAATCTTCGAAGACCTTCTTCCCGCAGTGCTCGTCCCTCTTCGGCTCCACGCGCCACTTTGAGGACTTGATTGAAGCGACGCAGGACTATCGTCAACAACCGTGCTTGGAAACTGTCACCAGAATCGGGGAGTTTATATTCAAAGGCTGCTTGGAGGCTGGAAGGGAGGACATGGTCCGAGAATTATCCGGTTGTTTCAGGAATACTTTGCCAGAGGGGGAAATGCGGGAAGGTTTCGAGGAGTTTATCAATAGCAAACTGGGGCAAAAGAAGGAGGAGGAGGAGGAAGTGAAATGGAAAAAGAAGGATATCAAGGCGGAAATAGTCGACGATGCGGCGCAGAAAATATTAGAATATGTGTGCTCGACAGGTCAAATGCCGGAGGAGGAGGAGGAGGAGGAAGACAAGCGGGAGCTTTACGCAATGAAATCGGATTATCTGCCGCTCGCCGTTTTCGAGAAGTTACAAGAAAACGTGCGGAAGCACCCAGGACTACTAAACACGAGTTCGTCATCATTGGGTGTGGGTTTCGACACGACGAAGGGTTTCATATTTCGATTCAGCTACAAGGGCGTGGAAAAGTTCAAGGAGCACGAATGGGGAAAGTGCCTGGTGCCGTTCTTTGATGAGGCTAGGGAGGAAGGCATGTCGGCGTACGTTTTGAATGTTTTGTTCTGCCCTCCTACTTATGGTGATGGCGGTGGGAGTTACTCGGTGAACTTCCATAAAGATGCGACACTTGCGCTGACTCCAGAAGCGGCTCTGTCTGGCGTGAAGCAACGGCTGGCACACAGCGTCTCCGTCCTGTACCTGGACGTGCCAGATGGGATGGAGGGCGGGGAACTAGTTCTGAGAAACGTCGACAGGGAGGCGTTGCGGGGAGAGGAGAGGTATGGACGGGGGAAGGAGGGGGTGGAAATTGAAGTTGATGCCGTCGTTGAGCCGAAAAATAATTTTTCCGTAAAATTTAGAGGCGACGCCGAGCACGCAGTCAAGACATTTAGAAACACAACGATGGGAAGGGTCAGTTTGGTGCTGGAGCAGTATAAGGTTCCTGTCGGGGACAAAGGTTGGTTGCTCGAGTTCGAGTTGGTCGAGCCGGGGAAGTATAAGAGGGAGCGTTACGAAGAGTAGAGAGGAGATCAATGTAATGTATGTAGGATGTGTTTTATTTTCAAAAAATGTCAAAACTTGTCTAGGGTTGAGGGGGGGGGGAGGCGTCTTTGTTCAGCTTACTTGCCCTTCGAGCTCTCAATTTCCGAACTTTGCTTGCGGTCGGTCTTCCACCAAAACGGTTCGGTCTCATTCAAGGTGCCTAACCAACGATCCCAAATCTTGAAAATAGGGGCGAAGTTGCAAGCATTCTTGAGGCCGTACTGATGGTGCATGTTGTGACCAATAGGCGAGATCATAAGCCAGCCGAGGAAACCGGACAGGTTTCCGTACTCAGCGTGGCAGCTCGAGTGCAGCACGCAGGCGTGGAAGGTAAGAAGCGCGTTCACGGCGTTAACGGTGTATTCGTGAAATGGAATCCCGAAGAAGAGAGGGATCGTGTACGGGAGGATTCCCTCGAAGATTACGTCGAGCGGGCCGACGGCGATTCCAGACCAACCAGTGGGAGGACGGAAGGCGTGGTGTCCGGAGTGTAAAAGTTTGTAGAAGAGCGGGTGGTGGAGAACCCAACGGTGGAGGATGTAGAACGTCAGGTCCCACATTAATAGATAGATCGGGATTTGGGCGACGGCCCAAATTAAGCCATACTGGAAAGGATCTTTGTACAGACGCATGCCGGACGCATCGCCATACTTGTCATTACAGACATGAAAAAGCTGGATCATGGGGGTGCCTGAGAGCAGGCCCAGGAGGGAGACGTTGATATCTGCGCTCCAGTTGTGGAAAGATGCGATCGGGGGGCGAGAGCCACGGACGGCGACCTTTGAGGAGCGAAGCGAAGAGTTAGAATTACAGCACTGACAGTGGTGTTAACAAACGGAATTACCTTACGAGGAAACATGGTCGCCGCAGTTACAGCTGATGCCAGGTAGATCAAGATCGCGATCGGAAACGAAATCATACAGCGGAGGTGGTACTCCTCGTCGTTGAGCATCGAAATAACGCAATTGTAAACCCCGGAGCATGTGTCAGAGGGTTCGTGTAACGAGGCAAGGTAGTAGAGGGTGGCGGAGACCGCTGTAAAGGCCGTGACCTCCATGGCGACGCCTGAACCGAATTCTCCAATCCCCATGATGTTCTGTGGCTGTTGTTGTTGTTGCGGCCACGGTATGAATCCGACAACCTGAAATTTTTTGGGACGGGGAAAGAGAGGTTTGTTTCTAATTACTGTAGCTAGAAGATTTTCGTTCGTGGCAGAGGATTATATGAGTGGCGAACAAACGGGGGTTAAAGTTGTGAAGGTTTATGGGATGGAGGGTGTTTTGCCTTCTGATATTAATGTTCCCGGAAATAAATGTGCCTTTCAACAATCCGGGAAAAAATAAGCTCTAATAAAATGTCTGGTGAGTTCGTGGCGAAAAGGCGGGGATATTTATTCAGCGGCTCTGGAGAGTGAAGAAGGACCCGTGGATCGAGGCCGTGCGACGAACGACGGCGATATTAATTTTTATTCGGCCAACTCTGCTCAAACCCATCCTTTGTGGGACCAACTTGTCCTCCCAAACATACCTCTAACCC
>BRXY01000247.1:39440-66652 GCA_030267945.1 Triparma strigata
CCCCCTCACCTACAGGACGCGGAAAAGGAGGAAAGGGACTCGGAAAGGGAGGAGCCAAGAGGCACCGCAAGGTCCTCAGGGACAACATCCAGGGCATCACCAAGCCCGCCATCCGCAGGTTGGCACGCAGGGGAGGAGTCAAGCGCATCTCCGGCCTCATCTACGAGGAGAGCCGCGGTGTCCTTAAGGTCTTCCTTGAGAACGTCATCAGTGATTCCATCGTCTACGCCGAGCACGGTCGCAGGCATACCGTCACCGCCATGGACGTTATCTACTCCCTCAGAAGGCAGGGCAAAACCCTCTACGGCTTCGGCGGTTAAATATTTCGCGCTTTGCTTTTGCATGCGTGTCATATTTGACCACCGGTCGCTCAATAACAATTAAAATAACAATTTAAAAACCAAAAAATCCCATAAAAATTGCTCTATTTAATTGGGGGGAGAATTCCAGTCTGTGTCTCCTCCTGGCTTTCGTGAAATATACACAGACGAGAAGCAGCTGCAGGGAAATGTCCGCGCCTTCCTCCTCCATTTGGTTCAGACGCGGATATGGCTGAATTGGAAAAGAGGAGGAACAACCTTATTGGTAAGGACAACTAAATGGGCGTAGGGAACAGGGTCGGAAAAGAGGGTAAAAAAGAGATTCGGATTTTTAAAGCAAACTAGATCTTCCGCGACCGGAATACTTCTTTTGCTAAACAACTTAACGCTCACCCTAGTCGACTCCTTGACTCCATAACCGTCATGTTGCATATCAGCTAAAATATCGGCGTGCGTAATACGATTAAGTGCGGCCTCCATGGCGTCTTTCGTCCAGCTCGCGTCCAAAAAATGCTCTCCGACAAGGTACCTCGCGTAAGACTTAGCCCTGCCCCAGAAGTGCTCGATGGGATTGAGGTCTGAACGGTGGTGAGGAAGGTAGACCATACATCGCGAATTTATTTGTTTCTTCAAAGTCTCTTACTTTCCACCACACCCCCTCACGCTCTCACACCCCCCACAACCCCCCACCCCCCAAAAAATACCACTTCACAAGAGCATCTTCGCGTAAATCCCCCCCATGACGGGCCTCGCCTGAAACCCCTGCTGCTTCGCCGATACCGTATCGTACCAATCCGTGAACGGCACCCTGTCTTCCGTCTCGTCCGCGAACTTCCAGAGCTTCTCGACTTGGGCGTTCAGCTGCTCCTCGGTCCCTAGTGAGTAAACCCACATGAGCCAATCTGCCTTCGTGAACGTTCCTCTGCTGTCGAGGGGGACGCCGTACTCGTTCGACAGGGAGTCGTAGTGCTTGAGGTCGTACTCGATTATATCCTGGGGGAAGAGGTTCAACCCCAGCTGAACATCGAAGAAAAGGTTGTACTTCAGACTCCACGTGTCGTCCAAATTGAACTGCAGGCGGGTGTGGCTGCCGTCGACGTCAACGCCCATCTCCGTCCAGTTGCCTACGAGGTCCTTCGCGATGTTCATGTACTTCTCGCTTCCTTCGGCGTCGCCTTTCATCTCCAAGAGCATGGCGTATGCTCCTAGTCCGACGATGCCCTTCGCCGCCAGGTTGACGTTGTGAGGTGAAGGTCCTTCGAAGTCGTCGGTGCAGAGCTGGTCGCCGGGGTCGGGGAGGGAGGCGACGTTATAATCCGCCCACGCCTTTAGGAGCGGCCAGTAGGGAGAGAGGTACTCGATGGAATTGTTCTGGGCTTTAGCGGTAGCGGCGAGCATTATAAGGAAGTTGCCCGATTCTTCTACGGGCATCTGCTCCTGGTCGGAGGCAAGGATGTCGCAGATGGGCCAGACGCCGAGGTGGTGGGGTGCCCAGGGGAGGTCGTAATCATACTCCGAGGTCGCGCCGGTGGAGTTGTTGGCGTAGAACAGGAGCGGCATGAACATCCTGCGGAGGGTTTCCGGGGCCAGATAGAGGAAGAACGGGGCAGCAGGGTAGATGACGTCGACCGTGGACACGTCTCCGTCGGAGGAGATCTCCTTCATCCAGTGCCATGGCTGCGGTGATCGTGGAGGTTGACGTTAACTACATTAAAAAATCTTTAGCAATAATGTAATCGCCGCTTTATTCCCAGCCTCTCACCTCTCCGTCGATGGGGCTGGTCGTCTTCGCGGTCGCCCCGGTGGTCTGCCTGTGGACGAGGCTCAACAAATCGGAGTACTTCTGCGAACGAGCGAAGTGGGATCGCGTTAAGAATGGCCGTCAACGAGGTTAGAATTGGGCGGGGAGGGTTTGGGAGAGGGAGTGTCGATATATGGACCGAACAACGAACATAATTTAACGTGAACACCTAAACCTCTCACCTCTCCTCCGACCTCCGTAAACTCCTCAATAAGTTTCTCATCGTACGCCTCAGTATCCTTTATGACCTGCTCATAAAACTCGAACCCCGCCTCGATCATGTCTTCCGCCTTCTCATAAATCGTCTTCCACCACGGCAAAACCTCCGTCCCGAAGTAATCCATACTCTTAACCTCATCCATCGTCAGCGTTAAAAAATTAGAATTCGAGGCATTGCCCTCGACGTTCAAATCAAATTTAACCGCCATAACCGGCCAATTATCGTTCACTTTCCTCACGAGATTATCATCATCATCAGGTAAATACCCGTGATTATAAAACAAACTCCTACAGGAAACATCAGAAGAAAGAGATGTGGCCACCCCCTCCGCATCCTTCCCAACATTCAAATAAAAATACCCCCAATTAATCCTATCCCCCGTCCCCCCTAAAACGTCCTGCTCCGTCCCCCCAATCCTCAAACTCTCCACCTCCCCCCCCCCCCTCCTCATTTCGATTTCCTCACTGGGATGCACAATCCCTTCCCCCGTAACATCAAAATAAACCTCCACATCATGATCACCACCGTCAGAAGACTCAACCGTATAAGTTACATAATTCGTCGGCAGATGATTATACCCCACATCTTCATCAAGTTGAAAAAAAGGGCTCGTGAATTTGATTTCAAGTTTAATCATCTCACCGACCATAAAAGTATAAACGGTCGTAGTAGGTTTAACTATAACATTAATCTGTTCAACGTTGTTCGCGTTGATACCGCTGACATTCTGCGGTCCCATGATTCTGTAACTTGAATTATCGACTCGGATGAAGCTGGTGTAACCTATGATATCACCTGTCCAGTGGGTAGGGAAGGTGTCGTAGAGGTTATTTGAACAGGACCAGGTTGAGAGGTAAGGGGAGGATACAAGGAGGGGGGTGCAGGGGGGACGGAGGGAGAAGGTTAAGGGAAGGAGGAGGAGGAGGAGGGGGAGGTACAACATTATGCTCGTGACTGCTCTGGAAAATGCTTACTACGGACCTGAGGGCGACGTCGATGAGGTGTTGGTTTTTATTTTTGGCTAAGCACGACGACGAGGTTGGGCCGTTAGTTTGACTTAATGGCAAAATCATTATTCGACGGAGGGAGGGGGGGATTATGCGTCGTCTTGTGTACATCCCTCAACCTATATTATTTTAAGGGCGTATTTAACTTACGTTTGTGTTGTTTTCCCCCCAAGGATCTTTTTTCCTCTTGATGCCTTGATTGCATTGCCCTGGGTCATCTGGGTCATCGCATCATACCTAAATTCCAGACTAAATAATCATTCAAGGTACACCCTCCTCAACAGAATTTTTCTGTCATTGCGGTGCGACAAGTTTTCAAGGATGCCTAACAACTTATTCATGTTCATCCTGCTGCTATCAGTCGCAGCAGCTGTTAACACAGCCCGCGAAAAGTCCAAAGCTGAAGTGATTTACGAAACGTCCTCTTCGCTTTCTATATCTGATGTCCGTGAGCAGATCATAAAAGATGTGCTGGGCGGAGAACTTGACCCAGAGCACAACCACCACGTGAGGGTGCTCATCTCTCCCGGGCAGCATAAGACCTCGCTTCAACTCGACCACCCCGCCCTGTCATACACGTCCTGGGAAGGAGTTCCCACCACTGAAGCTGACGGCTCTACTTCACTGCCAATAATCAGCGGAGGCATCGAGGTGCCGTTCAATAGATTCACTTCCTGGGACAGCTCGGGCTCAATTTTAAAAGCCAGCCTGAAGAATCTTGGCGCTACGGACCTTGGAAAAATGACCAGTGGCAATGCTGTGGCTGATTGCCAGCACGACAAGGTGGGGCTCACCATCAACGGCGAGCAATTAGTTCTGGCTCGTTGGCCGAATATCAACATATCCGACTCGACAACTGCTGACGGTTGGATGTGGACCCATGCGAACGTCGACGATGACATCCCTATTCACGCTGGATTCAAGAGCATGAACGACGTGTCCGACCCTGATGCTGCGCGCCTCCTCAACTGGGCGAACGAATCTAATCCGTACGTGCACATATACGGGGAGTGGGACTGGGCTGACGCGTACGCTTCAATCACTTCCATCGAGGAGGGCAAGGACGGCTTTGTAAGCATTGAGTACGACAACACTGACGGTGCACCCCTCACCAAACCTTACGCGCGATGGATGGGCGTGAACCTCCTCTGCGAGCTCGACTCCCCTGGCGAGTACTACATTGATGAGGATGAGCAGGCGCTTTACGTGTACCCCCCGAGCCCCCTTAAACGCACCGACAGCGTGATGCTTGGTTACCAGCCCGGAGCCGTCGTAAATATAACCAGCGCTGTCTCCAACGTCACTTTGAAGGACGTAGATGTCCGTGATGGGCGTCACGAGGGCGTACACGTTGAGGGAGCAATCGGAGTTAGGGTTGAAAACGTGATTTCCCACGGGCACGGTACCAACGGCATTGTGCTTGAGGGTGCGATAGGCGCGACCGTGAAGGGAAACTCTGTCTACGACGTCGGCTGCTCTGGAATTCGTGCGTCCGCTGGCGTGGCCATGACCTTGGAGAAGGGGGAAATGCGGATAGAGTTCAACGACGTCCATCATCATGCCCGGTGGAAGCGCAGTTATCAGCCCGGAATCTTCTGGTCTGGCGTGAATAACAGCTTTGTTGGCAACACCATCTCGGTGGCTCCGCACAACTGCATGCTGGGAGGCGGCGACTTCGGCGATGGAGTCGAGAATGTATTTGAAAGTAACAGGTGAGAGAAAACTACGAGGAGCGAAGCGACAAGTTGAGAAGGCGCATGCATTTATCATTCTTCTGTACGGGACTTCCACCACCGTTTCGAACGTTTCTAACGACAACAACACAACCTTCTGTCGCAGCCTCGCCGACTGCACGTTCGAGACCACGGATTCCGGTGGGTTCTACACTTGCGGGCAAGGCGGCTTCGCCTTTGTCAACCGCGGCAACGTGCTGAGAAATAACACCTTCCTTCGGGTTAGAAACACCGCGGGAATGGGCGTTCAGATTGCGAGCTCTCAGGCAGTCTACTTGGACGACCAGATGTCCGATTGGCTCATAACGGACAACACGTTCGTGGAATGCGAGGTCGGAACTTTCACAGGCGGCGGCAGGAGGAACATCATATCGAACAACACTTACATCAACGTCGGAACTGTGCACTATTTGAACAACCAAGGTATGAACTGGGACAAGGACACTGTCTGCGACGGTTGCTCGGAAATTAAGCCTCCAGGCTACTCAGAGGGGGAGACTGTCTGCAGCACTGGCGCTGCGACTTGGATGGCGAGTTTTGGGCCCGCTGCCAAAGAGTGGGCATCGAAATGGCCGGAGGTGAGACACCGAGGGAGCGAAGCGACCGAGAACCCCCCATGCGATGACATGTAATATAATGACGAGGACGAGGATGAGGAGCACACAACTCTAACCCATGAACGTCAATCTTCATGTCATGATGCAGATGCTCACCATCGGGGACGATTACTGCGGCGAACCTGCGTACAGCTCCTTGACCGACAATGTGTACTGCGGCTCATTGGCCGGAGAAAACTACTTTTTGGGATGTCCTCAAGGAACGGACGTGGATTGCAGCGATGCGGCGGATGAGGAGGGTTGGATGTTTGATATTGGAGGCAATACATTTTTGGGGGAGTGCGAATGAACCCTGAGGGAGCTTAGGGACCAAGACCATGGTAACTATAGATGTAATAATTGAAGAAGTTTTTTGTAATGTTTAGCTCCTAGGGAACAAATCAGATTTTGGACATAAATCGGACCGGGTACACTCCCTCATCCCTGTCTCGGAAAAAGGAGTCGCTTGTTCGATTGCTCCGGATGAGAATAAATTGGTTTGCCCTCCACCTCGACAATCCAATATTCCTGGACATGTCATCCATTTTGCCCTGGTAAATTTTATCAAAATTTTCTCTTTTCCAACGCGTTTCCAAATCTAACTAAAAAAATCCGCTTTAAAAGCATCCCTTAATAATTCGATTTAAGTTATTAGCTTAGCTTAGCATTGCCGCAAGAATCCCTCCACTCCCTCCCTAAATTGCTCTGCCACATAGCCTCCTCCTTTATTATGGTTTTCCCTTTCCTGCTCCTCCTCCTTCTTCTCCAACTTCCTTCGCACCACGCGTTCACCATTGGCACGACTGCGCCCCGCCACACCGTTTTGAGAAGTTCCAAGAGCGCTGATATGACCGTCGAAGAAGGAACGAAACTCGTCGTGCAGGGGATTAAGGATGTAGAGGGTATTCCTGAGGAAATGGTGAGAACGAACCATGGAACGAAGCATGGTAACTATACATATATATATATTATATGCTGTCACCCACCACTAACCCCAACCTCCCCCCTCCCCTCTCTTACCCCAGCTCCCCGGCCTTGAACACTTCATAACCGAGTACCTCACCGCCACCTCCTCCACCGGCATCCCCTCCGCCATCCAGCGCATAACAACCTGCCTAAAGCTCGGCGCAACCCATGGCCTCGGCCCGTCAAAATACACCTTCGAAACATCCCACACAGCTCTCCGTTCCGGTCCCTTTGACTACTACGCCTTCGGTAACGATTTCTTCCGCCCCTGCGTCGACCCTACCTCCTCCTTCGTCGGAGGCGTCGACAACCTCAAACAAGCGATGTCCCAAATCGAAGCAGGCGACAACGTAGTCTTCCTCGCGAACCACCAAAGCGAAGCCGACCCTCAAGTCGTCTCCCTAATGCTCGAGTCCGTAGGTTACGCCGAAGAAGCCTCGAAAATAACCTTCCTCGCAGGCCACAAAGTTACGACCGACCCTCTCGCAATCCCATTTTCAATGGGTAGAAACCTCCTCTGCATCCATTCAAAGAAACACATCGACTCAGACCCTACCCAGAAAGGTGAGAGGCTTGCCTCGGAGCGATAAGCGACGACCTGAAAAACGGGCAAGTGCACTGGATATCAATGTACATCCCCTATACGTTCCAAATGTAACGTTGCAGCTACCAAATTCGAGTGTGCGAGGAGTGGGACCTCTGTACTCATTAACGCTCGAGGCCTCACGTTAAAAACGTAACGTTGCTGCTCAGTCGGGCTCGCGATTTTCGCTCCCTCTAACCCCCTGCTCCCCCTTGTTTTTCGCTCGTTTTGTCGTTCCAGATTTCAAGCAAAAACAGAATTTAAAAACTATGGGATCAATGCTTGAAATGTTAAAGGTGAGAAGAAATAACGATCTCGTCGTTCCTTCTCATTCGTCGCGAGCACGGCCTCTGAGGCCCCCCGTTGTGTACCGTGTGTTTATCGGAACCCCGTACGATGTCGTTTCTCGCTTTCCATCAAACTGCTTCTCTTCATATTCTAACGTCGTTCGTCCGTTTCGCTTCCTCGTGCTACACTTCTCTGTCGTCTTCACGGTCTTTCTAAGGTTGGTTCACGTTGTCTTTGGGTCGCGCCTTCAGGTGGTAGAGACAGGAGGAATGTTGAAACAGGTGACGTACCTATCGCTGGTTTCGATAGTAAAACGATTGACATGTTTAGGCTGATGGCTCGAAAGAGTAAGAAAGAATGTCACTTCTACCCTTTCAGTATGGTGAGTTATGATGTGTGCCCTCCTCCGGATTCTGTTGAGGCGGGGGTGGGGGAGCTGAGGAATGTGAGGTACGGACCGGTTGGGGTTTGGGTTGGGGAGGAGACGAAGAATGAAGGGGGACTTGAAGCGAGGCATAAGTTCTGTGAGAATGCGGAGGAAGAGTGTGAGAAGAACTACAGGTTGTTGAGGAAGGAGATCTACGGGGAGTAAGGAGAGAGGCGAGGGGATCGAAAGAGGTGGGGAGGGGAATAACAAGATGTCGGGAAGTTAAAGAAATATATTATTTACTCTTTTTTTGCTCTGAAAATGATTATGATAAAATGATATTGCGTTCTCCTCGACGCGTGTGCTTTGTGGCGAAACTTTTTGTGTTTGCAACAACTATGAAAAATGTAAACAACCCCCGCTCTTCCCCTCCAACCCTTCCCCACGACGAAGAAAACACACGCAAGGCGGTTGCGTTGTTAATTTCCTCGCCCTCCCTCCCCCCCCCCCCATTGTTTTTGTACGCGGCGCTCGAGCCAACGCTAGCATTCGGTTTGTTGTCACCGTCCCTTCTTGAACCCGAACAAAATCGCAGCTTCCTCTAAACTAGGTAGCTCCCTCTCTTCGACAGCCTTCTTGCAAGCGTGGGACCAGGTTAGGTTAGGGTTGAGGTATTCGGCACGGGGCGTTATTACGACGGGGTCGGAGGGGGAGATTATCTACGGGGAGGGAAGTGTTAGAGTGACTTACATATTAAAAACGTGTTTAACGTAAGAATATCTTACCGCAGGTGGGGGATGATAACTAAGTTTCCTCCTTTTAGCCACAGGGCTAGACTCAACACTCTCAACACTCCCTTCTTCACTACTCCCGGTACTCCCCGTCATGCTAGGTGGTTTACCCGTATTCCAATTAAAAGGGTAATCGAGGTAAGGCACTGTTTTGACTGGTGCGGGAGGGGGGGAAGTGTCAATGAAAGGGTTTGAGATGGACCGGACGCGGAGGGTTGGCTTGGAGGAGGTTGAGGGGGAGGGGGATTTCTTAGGGGAGGGACGACGCTCGCCGATGCTGTTTAAGTAACTGCGGAGGAGACTCTGTGGGGGGGGGAGGGGGGGGGGGACGAGGAAAACGGTGGTGTTAGAATAACGGAACCCGTCGACGCGAATAAAATTATGGTTCTCACCTTCTTAACTCTAACAACCTCCGCGTCCCTCCTACTCTGCACCTTCTTCCTATCCCCCTGCACTGTTTTATGGAAGAAATACTCTATCCTCCTCCCTTTCTCCTGCGACGAGCGGAGCGACTCGTTAGAATTGTGTAGCGGCGGTAGTGGGCTGCTTGGAATCGACGCATTCATGGCGCGTCCGGGTTTCGGTCCTCTCCAGCGCTTCTCACCTCTCTCAAAACCCTCTCCTTATTCTTCGGCATAAGTATCGTGACGTCCTTTATCGTAGGAGGGCCGCCCGCGGGCGGGGAGAGGACGTAAATTGACACGACTTCGGAACGGGTTATTAAACCGGACGAATCGAGGGAGTCAGTGTGCGAGGAAGTAGGAGCACGTTTAGGGTAAGGGTCGGAAGGGGGGAGTTCACTATCGGAGAAGGAACCTGAGACTTTACGTAATGACGTCGATAAGTTTAGGACGCGGGGTTTCCAGAAACGCTTGCGGTTGTTTGTGAACCAGTTTGTTAGTTGTTTTAGTTCGATTCCGGTGTCTTCCATTATCTTTTTCTGCGAGCCGAGGAGTGAAGTGCGAGGAGTGAAGCACGAGGAATTTCAGCGACGAGTTAGAAGTTGGAAGTGGCGGTGGAAGTGGCAGTGGAAGTGGCAGTGTAAGTGTGTCGAGGCTTGCTTCTCGCCTCTCTCACCTTCTCCTGTTCCGTGGGATAAGGATGCTGAATGTGATCGGGGCTAAGAATCCAATTCTTCAAATACTCAACAGTCTGACTCGGTAATGACGTTGATTTACCCGTATTCATAACGACGAACTATATCTTAGACGTTTTTTATAATCGTATTTGACGTTCAATGTTGTATACAAACGTATGCTGCTTAATACTGATGAATAACTGTGTGAGAATTGTGCAAGCAATCATTGACGCCGGAGGATTCACGTCAACAATCAACATTATTTCTTCTACAAACGCCGCTACCGCATATTTATCAACATATTCGTTCACAAACAATACATTAAGATACGATAAACTACTACGAATTAATTCTAGTCAGCTTAAAATCTATATTTTTTAACTTTGGCTGAGATGTCGGGACATGGACTTGTCCCCGACATGGCTTATGTCCCTAAAATATTAATAAAAACGCTCCAACTAAACATACTCTTCAAAATTCACGTGTAAAACGTCCACTATCGTCGACTGAAAAAAATAAATAACAGTAAGAACTTACTTTTATTGCGCAATCGTATAAATTGCTTTGCCAACTATGGGACCCCATTATAGTACGTAGTAAAAAGTTTCCCACCCATCAGCCATCATATGTTGGGGGGAAGGCCTCTGAAAGATCTACCCCTTTTATATACTTCCAACGTCTAACACAATAATATTAAATAAAACATTGCACGTAAATGTCCCCGTAATATATTAAATCGTACGTTCGTTGTGGAACATACAAATGTTCGAGGGAAGGCGAAGTATGAAAGGGACCAGGGAGAATATCATTAAACACCAAAAAAATCATATATAACGTGAGGGGTTACTTCAAAAAACACACCAATGAGGATTATTATATCATGATATATTCCACCGTTGCTTCCCCATATTCTTCGATCTCCTTATTGACGGGTCATGGGTCGTTTCAGGGGCACGGTCGTGATGGGCTGCGTCACGGGGGCGCAGGGTTTCAATGGTTAAGTGAATGTTTAAGGTGAGGCGAGGATAGTATTAATGTTTCGGAAGGTTATAGTTCGGAGATATATTTTGGGTGTGAAAGCGTTTAGAAGGATAATATGGTTGAACAAGTAGGGTGTTGATAGGAGCATGCGTGTGTAGTTTTATTGGAAGGAAAAATCTGAAAGGGACGTAGTAAAGTATTTTATAAGACATATACAACTTTTGCAAAATAAACATCCCATTTCCTTACGTTCTATATTATTATCATTATTATCGTGCCAACAATGGGCGTTCTCGTCCTCTACCACGGACCTTCTGTCAGACGTGTTTAACGCCTTGACTAGCCTACCAGGACTCGCTATCCTGCAACATTTAATTCATCCACAAGCTGCTCACGCTGCTGTGATCTTACGCTAGCCAATTTTTCGAGAGCATTCAAGTCGCACGTGTAGTGATAGACCGCTTTAACGATTGGTTTATGCATTTTACCTCTCCACATTTTAGGTTGCATTGCTGCGGTACGGAAGATAGAATAAGAGGAACCTATCATGTCTAAACTAAACCAAGAAGGAAGAGAACGTGGGAGAGGGCCTGTGAAATCAGGGACGGGGTCAAATGGACGAGAAGGGTGGCAGTATTCATGGAGTACGTGTATAGGTAATAACTTTTGGGCTCCTCCTATTTGTGTTAGCCATATATTATTAAGTTCCGTCCATTTAGAAGCTTTGAATAGTCTGCTATAATTATCTAGATAATATTCATAAGCATCTAATAGGTTTTGCCAGTTTGCTTGTATACCATGCTGTTCTACCCAGGGGCCGGTGGTGAAGCCTTGGGCTTGAGATTGGGCGGCTGAGGAATCCAAGTATCTAAGTATCATGCGATACATATGCCAGTCTAGAGCCCATACTGCGTATTGAAAGCCTGTTATATCATTGAATGTTCGAGAGGCATGGTCTGTTACTGTTCCGGACGCTAGGGCTAGATGGCGGGTTTCCCTGAGCATCTTTTCGGCTTGGAGTTGTTCTCCTTTTACTACGTGATTGAGGAATAATTCACCTTCAAGTTTAGCACTTGCACCCTCAGGATCAAGAAAGTTGTTGTTACGATCTTTAAAAGATGCCATTGTTATGTTTTGATGGTTAGAAGTGGGAGGCTCATACTAAGAGCGGTAGTCCGATTTAATGGCACTGGTAGAGTGCGCTGAGAGATAACGTTAAATAACACAATTTGCCTTCTAAAGACGAGAGTTCGAAATAGGCCGCCAAGACAAATTCAGTATTGCGCAATGCCCACGGAATCACACTCCCAGGGAGATGAAAAGATCTTAAAAAATAGCTGTTGCTTGCCAGCAATATTAGTACCTTCATCTAATTCATTTACTCCCCACACCTCCAAACCACAAAAACCAACGTCCTGCCCCCCAATTCCCCCAAACGACCCTCATGTCCGATGCTGAGGACTCCTCCTCCGACTACGAGGAGGACTTTGACCTCGATGAGAGCCTGGGCGAGAGCAATACTTCCTCCATCATAAACACCACCAGCAAGCCCCTTTCGGTGAAGACGAGCCAGAGCGACAACAAGAAGTACAGGCCGGATAGCAACCCGAACAACACGAACGAGCTGCAGCCGGTCTTGAGCACGAGGTCAGCAGCTGTTGAGAACAGTAACATCGGGAGTGTCTCCTTCGCCTCTGGCAGTCCCAAGAGCAGGGCCAGCAAGGTTACCGGCGGCTCGAGCGCTCGCGATGCCGGGTCGACCAAGAGGCGCGGCGAGGCGGGGAGGAGCGGGGAGACCTACTCCGACACGTTCACGAACGACAGCGATTCGAGAGCAAGCAGCAGGAAGGCAGCGCAGAGAAAGCAGGTGAGAGGCTCGTTCGAACCCGGATGTGCCGGTAGCAATTCTGACTCATCTGCACTGATCCTCGCAGTCACCGAGGAGAACCGTGGAGGCACCCACCCCGCCTCCCCCTCCAAACCCCAACCCCGCCTCCGTCGTTCTCCCTCAGCATATCGTGGCGCTTCGCTCGGAGGTGCAGAAGGTCAGCAAGAGCGGGGACAAGGGGCAGCTGCTGCTTGCGCTGTCTCAGCTCGAGCGCGCGATGCTCCAGTACAAGTCCAACACCCTGAACGCGCAAATGGAGAAGGCAAAGAGGGCCAGGGAGAAGCAGGCCAGGGCCGAGGCCAGGAGGGCGAACCACCACAGGGAGATGCACGCCCTCAAGAAGGAGGCGGCGGAGAAATCGAAGGAGCACTCGAAGCTGCTGATCGACAACGAGAGGTGAGAGGCTACGTAGCGTTGTTGCCGCTGCCAACTTCGACATGATTTCTTACGCTATAAACACCCCCTCAGGCTGCGGCACGAGCTCGAATCGGCCAGGGCGATGCAGGAGAGTGAGTCGAGCAAGTGCAAAGGCCTCCAGAAGCTGGCCGACGAGAGGAAGAAGGAGGTGCAGAGACAGAGCGAGGAGAGGTGAGAAACTGCGAGGAGCAAATCGACGAGCCATTAATGCATTAATTCTGCTTCCGCCTCCTGCTGCGCTAGGAGCTTCAGACTAGATATCGACGCCAGAACCGCTGCCATGCAATTTTAACTCTTTACGGTCAATCTTCATGCGACTCGCTTCGCTCGTCGCTTCGCTCGTCACTTCGCTCATCGCAGCGAGCGGCTGGAGGGCAAGGTCAAGGAGCTGCAAACGAGTTTAGATAAGTCCAAGGCCGTCGTCGAGGAGCAGGTGAGAGGCTCGTTCAATCTGGATGTTGCCGGTAGCTTTACTCAAGAAGCGATCTTAATTTTCTTTCGTCGCCACGCAATTCTGACTCATTGGCACTGATCCTTATGCGCGTCGCAGGGCCAAAGCATCAAGCAGCACGAGAGCCAAATCGCGGTGATGGAGAAGCAGCTGACCATAACTGTGGAGCAGCTGCCGGCGAGGCAGAGCGACATCATCAAGAGAGAAGAGGAGAGGTGAGAGTGTGCGAGAAGCGAAGCGACGAGCTGAAAAGGCGTGTGTACTGGATATTACCATTTGGTATTCCAAATGTAATGTTGCTGCTGCCAAATTCGAGTGTGCGAGGATCGGGGCCTCGGTACTCATTAACGCTCGGGCCTCGCTTGGTCGAAGCGACGAAGTGAGGAGGCGTGCTACAGTATTCTAACTCGTCGCTCCGCTCCGCTCCTCGGCTCGCTTCGCTCGTCGCAGACTCAAGCGCTGGGAGGAGAGGCTACAGGACGCGGAGGTGAAGGTCAACATGTCCCAGGCCGACATTGACATGAGGAGGGACAGGGCGCGGGAGGAAATCAAGACGGAGAGCCAAGAGGCGACTGCGAGGGGACTTGCAGAGGTGGAGATCGCCAGAAGGAAGCTCAACCAGGCCGTGGAAGAATTCGAGCAAGATAGGAGGAACTTGCGAAGCAGCATTTCGAAGGTCGAGGCGGAGCAGGACGCCAAGTTCAGGGCCTTCAACGCGGAGCGCCTAGAATTCGAGTCCAGGGTGAAGAAGTTCAAGGAGGAGAAGGTGAGAGTATGCGAGGAGCGAAGCGACGAGCTGAGAAGGCACGTTGGCAATATATTGACGCTCGCCTCCAGGTCCACTATTCCTAACACCGACAACGCAACCTTCCACGCGACTCGCTTCGCTCGTCACTTCGCTCGCCGCAGCTCAAGTTCGAAATCGAGAAGACCATGTTCGAGCCAAGCATGATTGAACTGCAGGGGAAGAAAGCGGAGGCCGAGAAAGTGGCCGAGGAACTCAGGGACGGAAAGGCAAGCTTGGAGCTGCTGGACTCCAAGGTCAGGAGGGAATTCCTGAGGTTGGACGAAAAAGAGAAGGACCTCGAAATCAGGGAGTACCACAACAACGGCAAGGAGCAAACGCTGGCGATCAAGGACAAGGAGCACAACAGGCAGAGCATACAGCTGAGCCAGCAACTAACGAACTTGCAACAGGCGAGGCTGCAGGTCCACGAGCAGCAGCTCGCCGTGTCGAAGGAGGTCAGCGAAGTGAAGCGTGCGCTGATTCAACTCAGGGGCTTGGAGGGCCGCGTCAACCTGGGCAGGAACAACACACAAAGCAGCATGAACAGCATGATGGTCGTCGTCCCCAACCAGGGGTACCAGAACGAGAACTCGAACGAGAACTCGAACGAACATATTCAAGTAGAAGAGTTCACCCCCTCCTCCGCGACAAAGCTCCAGAGCATTGACGCCCTAGAGAGGGCGATACACAGGTGCGACATGACACACCAATATACTGCACCACAACCTCATTCTAACTCGTCGCTTCGCTCGTCGCAGGTGCTCCGCCTCTCTGGACGAACTGACTCTCCGTTCACGTTCCGCCTTGAACGATATTTCAGTGCCGACAAAAGCAGTCGCAACGGTAGCAGGGATCGGACCTTCCATCCCAATTCCGACCCCCACGCCCGAACCGACTACGACGACGGGGACAACTACATCTGGCGGAATTGGCAATGTCTTGGCATCCGCGAACATGAAACTGGGAGCGAGGCAGATACTGGGATCACACGCGAGCGTCACCTTCAGCTCGCAAGCGTCCTTCGCAGCGCAGAGAATGAAACAATCGGCGTTGAGTAACATGTAAATAAAATGTAAGGATAGTTGTCAATATTTAATTTGCGCGAGCTTCTTTCCTTTAAACGTCCGCCCCTCTTTCAAACCCCAACCCCCTTCACATCCCATAATTTAATCAACCTTCTTCGACTTCTTCTTCTTAGTCGCAGGTGCGGTCGCAGCCTGCTTCGACTTCGTCTTTGACTTCTTCGCAACAGGTCCGTCCCTGCTGTTCAAGTTGAGCACCGTAACAACAACCTTACTAGCAGGGAAGGGGTTGAAGTCAGGGCCCAAAAACTCAGGCAACTTTAGAACACCGTAAGCGACCATGTAAAATCCGACGAACACACGCGCGAACTCCTCGTCACTACTGAAGAAGGTGTCCAGGAACTCGGACACCATGGGGACGCTCTTAATGAGGGATCGGAGAGTTACACCTAGGAAACCGGTGGTGTCGTTAACGTAGAGGTGGTAAAAACCTCCGAGCCAAAGGCCGTTCTCGAAGTTAGCGGGCATTCCCTTTTCGAACCACTATGCGAGGAGGAGTCGAGGAGTGAAACACGAGGAGCGAAGCGACGAGTTAGTAAATGTTAGTTCTTACACTTCATCGAAGCAAAACGAGGAGTGAACCAAGTCGATGGAACCGCGGCGAAAATGAATCACACTCTCACCTTGCTCCACCCCAACCTAAACACCGGCCCGACATTCCCCAACAGCGTCGCCGTAAGGATCGGCCCCATAATCGGAACGGGATAATACTTCGTAGCATTGAACATCCCCATCCCCAAATTGCAGTACGAGCATATCCCCCCTGCTTTGAACAACTGAGACGTCAGCACAGTCCATATTTTCAAAGGCAGGAAGGAGAAGACGGAATACCCAACGTCAAAGGGAGAATGAAACACCAGCCAATACGCCACGAAAGAGCTCAAAGCGACGAAGTCGCCTCCGGCGAGCAGCCCGCTGGGACGGGCGAGGAGGAGAGGAGCGAAAGCGCCGCCGCCGAAACCTAGGGAGAGGAGCGAAGAGCGGAGCGAGTCGCATGAGGATCATTTGCCGATGAGTCAGAATTGCGTGGGCGACCAAAGCAGCTTGAGAGCGCTTTTAGAGTGAAGCTTTCTCCCCTCTCACCGATGAGGGTCGCGTGGGTCAGGTTGTACATCCAAGGGTTTCCTTTGGACTGGCTTTGACGGAGTTTGTCGTCGGCGGCGCGGACGGCCATCACGGCGGAGACGGCCATGAAGAAGTTCAAGTTTTCCTAGTTTTATTTGGGTTAGGGTGCTTTGTTTTGGAGGAGGGGCAGCGGCTCCTTGGTCGTACCTGGGACCATGAGTAATTTGACTTCAATAGATCGATGATACCGGGGAACGAGGTCCACAAGGAGCTCAAAGTTTCCATGACGACGTCCATTTTCTGTAAGGGGGGCAGCAGCGCCAATGGCATTGGGTTAGATTTTAGATGTATTGAGGGAGGCGATGTCGGAAGGGTGTCGAGTCGCGCTGAAGGATGAAGAATTTGTTTAGAGATAGATTTCCAACAAATTATGTGCAATGAAGACAACGCTATTCATCCTAGATCAGCCATTGCGACTGTGGAAGGTTACGAGATATTCGTGAGAAAAATTGATATTACCAACTTTACTGATCACGGTTTGGACACTAGGTCTGATCAGTGTGCTGCCCATGCTGACCATGTTGCAGTAAAAATCCCCCCCAAAAGAAGATTTACGAGCTGTTTTTTTGTAGGGAGGCAATCTGCTGGATCTGTTAAGAGTTCGGCTTGTGAACTTGCACTGTCGTATCCCCTGGATCGTGTTTGAGGGTCTTCTCTCTTATTTTCATTGAATACTAAGTGTTAGAGTTAAGGTGAGCTGTTTTGACCCCCACACCCCTGATCTACGCGCGCTGGCGCTGATTAAATCAGATGATCAAGCTATAAACCCCTTTGATTCACCCCTGAACCGCCACTTACTCTCTCAACCGCGCCCAAACCTCCCCAAACTCCTCCTCCCCACAGCACACGACGAGTAAATACAGTAGGTACTAAGTGTTCAAGGAGTTGGGGTTGGAGGTACAGCCTGAAGAGGACTCACAGAGACATGCAGACGGATAAGGAGGGAAGGAAGCTGAAGCTGTGCGGGATAGGCTTTTGTCAATATCGTACCGGACACGTGAGCAGAATGAAGAGTCATAAAGCTTCCAAGCACGAGATCGACGTGACCTGGTATTCTTGCGACGCAGCGGGCTGCAACTACAAGGCAAAGCAAGCGAGTAACCTCAAATCGCACAAGAAGTACCTCCATGATATTGACGTTCAGTGGTATCCATGCGACCAAGAAGGCTGCACATACAAGGCAAAGCAAAAGGTGAGGAGCAAATCGACAAGCTGGAATGTGTTAATTCTGCTTCTGTCTCTATCTGCGCTAGGAGAGAGAGAGAGAGAGAGAGAGAGAGAGAGAGAAAGAGAGAGAGAGAGCTTCAGACTAGACTATAAGATGATCGATGCCAGAAGCACCGCCATGCAATTCTAACTCGTTACGGTCAATCTTCATGCGACTCGCTTCGCTCGTGCTAACACTCGTCGCAGGGCACACTTAAGGAGCACAGGCAGTCCATTCATGACATTGACGTTCGATGGCAACACTGCGACCAAGAAGGGTGCAACTACAAGGCGAAGCACAAACGCACACTCAACGAGCACAAGCAGTCGGTTCATGGCATTGACGTTCGATGGCAATGCACAACAAACGGTAATAATTTTTTCCCCTGCGATCAAGTTGGGTGTGACTTCAGGGCAAAGCAAGCAAGCAAACTCAAATTACACAGACAATTCGTTCACGACATTGATGTTCAATGGTTACCCTGCGATCAAGACGGGTGCAGCTTCATGACAAAGTCAGCAGTCAACCTCAAACTACACAAACAGGACGTTCATGGAATTGACTTTCGATGGCACCACTGCGATCAAGTCGGGTGCGATCATAAGGCTAAGGTAAGAGTGTGCGAGGATCGAAGCGACGAGCTGAAAAGGCGCGACGTTGCTGCTGCCACATTCTTCGCCATTTCTAACGTCGCCAACGCCCCTTCCATTGCGACTCGCTTCGCTCGTCGCAGCACGCAAGCGACCTAGCAAGGCACAAGGAAACCAACCACCCTAACCCTCATCTTCCATACCATCTTTTGATCCAGAACAACATATGTGATGATGAAGTGCCTTCGAGGTCTCCTACGCCGCCCGCCTCCTCACCCTCTCCGGAACCGTCAACGACGCTGTCGTCTGCGTCAGAGCATGCACTTCAAGTACTCTCCGAGGCCGTCTCCTCCGGAATCATAAACGTATAAAATGAATCTCAAAATTTGTATACAGTAAACTACTCAAATTATTATTATTATCTCTAGTCCTCCTCGTCGCGATCCTCCTCCATCATCTCCTCAACCTCCTTCCTCCTCAACTCCCTCAGCCCCTCCCAGAACTCCTCCCACAAATTCCCCCCCTCCATAACCCCCTGAATCCCATAGACGCTCTCCCCGCTCCTGTGATCCGTGATCCTGCGACGAGTTAGAATAATGTAGCACTGTGAAATCACGGCCATGCACGTCGATATCCAGAACACACATACGCTCCTCTTACACTCTCACCTATCCTCCTTAAAGTTGTAAGTCCTCACCCTATCCCCCCTCTCCCCCGTGCTAACGACTTTACCTCGCTGCCTCTGATCCCTCTCCTCCTCCTTCAACCTCTCCACCTCATGGACCCTCAAGGTGACTAGCTTAATCGCCTTGGCCTTGTTCTTATGCTGCGACCTTTCGTCCTGAATTTCCGCCTTTATCCCTGAAGGTATGTGGGTGCATCTGATGGCCGAGTCGGTGGTGTTAACGTGCTGGCCTCCTGCGCCTGAAGCGCGGTACGTCTCGAACTTTAAGGTTGAAGGGTCGAGGGGGGAGAGGGAACGGGGGGGGGTGGAGGGGAGGATTATTACGTTGGAGGTGGAGGTTTGGAGCTTGGGGGAGTTGAAGGGGACGCGCTGAACGCGGTGGACGCCGGACTCGACGGAGAGGTAGGTGTAGAGGGGGGAGGAGAGGGGGCAGGTTATCTCGGCGACGCCTGGGGAGGCGGGTGTGTCAGGCGAGAAAATGGGGTTTATTTAGCTAGGCGTTTTCTCACCTTCCTTCAAACCGTTGAGGCTAGTCTCCTGCAAGTGCATGACCTTGAAACTGCGACGAGCGAAGCGAGCCGAGGAGCGGAGCGACGAGTTAGAATACTGCAGCTCCTACCACGGCCGGAGACGGGTCGCATAATTACCGCATTCCGGTTCTCGTCTTAATTGCTCGATCTTCCATTTGTTCTCACCTCCAGTCCTTCGCCCTCGCCACCTTCTCGTACGCTCTGAACAGCTCCATCGCGAATATGGTCGCCTCATCTCCTCCGGTTCCAGGCCTTACTTCCAGGATAACGCTGGGAGAATCAGGGGGAGCGCTGGGCATCGAAGACATGTAAGACTCCGTCGCCATGGACGAGAGGTCTTTGCGCTCGGATTTTATGTCTGAATCGAGGGAGGTTAGTTCGGGGAGGATCTCGGAGGAGATCGAAGGCTCGGAGGAGAGCATCTCGAGGAGGTCGGACCGTTGAGAGAGGAGGGCGGAGTAGGAGGAGGACAGGGTTATTAGAGGGGAGAGGGAGGCGAGGGACTTTGAGATCGAGTCGATTTGTTGGGAGGATCCGGCTGAGGGTGTGTGACGTGACACAGGGGGGGTGAGGGGGGGTTAGGATTGAGTGCATAAACTGTGCAGTAAACTGTGCAGTAAACTGTGCAGTAAACTGTGCAGTAAACTGTGCAGTAAACTGTGCGTGTATCTCACCCTCTATTGATTTGTCCAGTTCAATCTTCAAATGTTCATACTTCTTATTTACTCGATTAAGGTACCTTTCAACGCCTACAGACAGCATACACGATGAGGGTAACTCATGTAGCTCATGTACATCGTTTTCACCCGGTGACGTTGAGAATGCACGTGAGAATGCACGTGAGAATACAGAATGCTGTGATTTACAGCGACCGGGTGTGCGAACAGCTAATATAGGTGTAGCAGTATGTGCTGCAGCAGCTGCTGTTGGTAAGGAAAGGTGGAGTCCAGAATGGAGGGGACGAGGACTTGGACGGAACATTAGAGGGAAGAGAGACATTTTAGAGACATATACGAACGATGAACGATAAATCTAACAGGGTCTGTGATTACTACAGCGGGTGGGGGAGGGATGATGATGGTTTAACGTTTTGAGGTAGCCAGTTGACGTTGCCAGTTGACGGTTTCTTTAAAATAGGCAAATAACTTGGAAGTGAAGTGACTTGAGTTGTTTTGCCTTCAGAACCGACGCAAAGTATCTCATCCATCCTTCCATTGGCGTGGCATACATACACGCGCGCACACACACACAAAACATTCCGATTCACACGTAGCTGCGTAATTTAAGAGATATCTAAGATTTCTCTTAACTTCACTTGGCCCCTTCATCCCACAATGCTCATCCCTACACCTTTCCGCTGTCGTCTTACGAATAGTAATACTTGTCTCCATCAAGCTCCCCCGCACACACACTCTCCATTCCCCATGGCTTCATGGCCCCAATCTCCCCAACAGAATCATCCCCAGTCCCTCCTCTTTGCCGGTCGACTTTTCCATGGACTGACTTCCAAGTCTAAGCTGTCCGTAGCCCTCAAATCCGTCAACCACTCGATTCACCCAGGGGATATTGTCATCATCTTCTGCCTGCTTTTCTCGGACAAGATACTCGCGCTTGTGCAGACTATGATCAATTCGACTTTCAGGAAACTAAGGAAGGTAGAAGCGAAACCTTACAATCTAAGGTGAGAACAAACCCTACCAATTCAATACATCCAAAACACACACCCGGCTTATCTAATTATTTCGCCCCCTTCCCCCCCCCTTAGCCGCCTAAAAACCCTCTCCGAGCCTCTAACCCGTTTCGGTCTCCTAACGACCTTAATCTACTCTGTCTCCCTCCTCGAGATCTTCCTAAAAGGTCTCTCAGTCTTCCCTCCCAAACTCCAAATCTCCTCCTTAACCTCAATAATTCTCTACGCCCTTTGGTCCTGGCAGATCCTCTGCAAGTACAAGAGAAAGCTAATTCTAAATAATTTCAGAGGACCGAAAGGGCAGGCTATGCTATATGACAGGATATTGGATTTTTTAATCTCCACGATTTTAGCGTTCTTTCTCATGGAGACCGTCGCGTTGAAGTTCGGAGTTCAGTTGAAGAGGTGAGATAGTGTTGTGAATGTTATGAATGTTATGAATGTTTTCACCTTTTTCAAAAAAAAAGCGCATAAACGTAGGCTAACGAAAACCACACGAAACGAACACACACACACGAGGGCAGTTTGTTCGCTTTTGGAGGTCTTTCGACTGTCGTTTTTGGCTTAGCATGTCAAGGTCCTGTAACTCAATTAGTCAACGGTTTAATATTGACTCTATCAGATAAGATCAGACCAGGTGACGAAGTTCGATTCGGTGACGAGAAGGATAAGACAGCAGGGATCGTCATCAGTTTGGATTGGTTCGATCTACTACTGAGAGGGTATGATGAGAGTATGGTTAGGATACCGAATTCTGAGATCGCGAATAAGGTGAGGGGGCAACAAAGCGGGGCCAAAAACACCCTGCTCTTACTGATCTGACGTTTTCGTACGCAGAGGATTCACAACATCAGCAGGGACGTTAGGAGCCAGGTGAAGACGACGTTCGGGATCCGCTACAGGGACTTGAACAACGTCGAGAACCTAATCGACAACATAAAGTCCCAGATAAAGTCCGACTGCGAGAAGGTAATCGCCGACGGCTCCAGGCCTTTCTGGGTTCACTGGAGGGAGTTCGAGGCCGACCACGTCACGGTCGTGGTCGACGTTCACTTCGATATCAGGCCGGGGACTACGCAGTATTATGACATGAGGCAGAAGGTTCTGAGCTGTATTAAAATTGCAACGGCGAAGACGGGAGTGCCATTTGCCATGCCGGCGAGGGTCAGCTTGCCCAGCGATGAGACAAATTACCTTAACTAAACTAAAAAATACAGATGTTTGTTTTTGGCTTATAACGCTTTTCTTTAAACTTCCCCCTCCCAGAATTTCTTCACCTCCTCCATCCCATCCCATCCCTCCTCATTCTTGAAGAACCTGCGACCAACGAAGCGAGCGAACGGACCGAGTACCGAGCGTTAGCCAGTGTATTGTATAGGGAAGCGATCGAATGTAGAGGGTAGTGAATGTAGAGAGCGTTCGGCTCTCGCTTCTAAAAAAAACGGGTTTCCAGAAGGATTTCATCCCGCGGGGGGGGGGGGGGGACGTCCGAGGCTCCTCTCACCTTTCCTCGTTCCTCAGAACTTCAATGACCTTCCACTCCTCATCCGTCAAACCCTTATCCCTAACCTCAACCGCTAAATCAACCTGCCACTGAATTTAAAGTGTTCTGTCAGAAAGCTCTCGCGCTATGCGTGTAATATTCTTCCCCCTTCCATTATATCTCACCTCCTCAGTCATTCCCATAACAACACTCCCACACTCTTTCCTACTCAAAGCATACCCCAAAGCTAACCTAACCATATCCATACCTTTCTCCTTAACATATTCCCTCGCTCTCCTACATTTCTCCCTTAATATTTTCCCCGCAGGATGCCATTCTTGGACGTTATTAGTTAATAAACCCATTCCTAAAGGCGCTGCGTTTATGCTTTTTATGTTTTTGGTTGAACAGTAGGATGTTAATGATGATGCTGATGTATCGAATAATGTTAAACGTGAGTACGTCATTGAATAATCGAATGTTCCGGTCGGGGATTTCTCGATTATTTCACGTTGTATTTCGATCGGGTATCCTGTTATACCTATTGATTTAATAGAGCCTTCTGATTTTAATTTAATTAATTCAGGTACGCATTCGTTTATAATCACGTTAACATCTCTCGAAAATTCTGGATCATGGATTTGTAATAAGTCTATATAACCGCAATTTAATTTAGATAGTGAAGAGAGGACGGAAGCACGTGTTGAACGACCTGTGAAATCAAAGGTACATGAATTTTTACCTCCGTAAGGATAACGTCCTACTTTAGTATGAATCCTATACGAACTCCTCTTAACATTTTTTAAAACTTCTCCGACAACTGATTCGGAAGTTTGGTACCAGGGGGCCGTGTCGATGGTTGTGACGCCTGAGGAGAGGGCGTGGAGGATCGTAGACGGGGAGAAGGGACGACCGAAGATAGGAGAGTAACCGGAGGCGCCGAGGGTTAAGGCGGAAAGGGGGGGGGAGACTGTAACAATGTAGGCGGGTAAAGGAAAGGCGTATTAGTTTATTTTTATTGTACGCGTATGTGTGGGGGTTTTCTTTTGTTGTTTTTCTACGCACCATCGTCGTCTCCCTTGACTCCCTCTCCTTTCTCCCCGCCATCCTCACTCTTGAGTTTCTTATCGTCTTCGATATCCTTCTCGAGTCTCTTCAAGCTCTCCTTCTTAACCGCTTCACCCTTGGCGATCTTCTCGTCACGACGCGTTTCCATGTCCTTCCAGAATCCTGCGACGAGCGAGGGTCGCAATAGAAAAGGGGGCAGAGCGTTTGTCGTTAGAACAATGCCGAACGATACTATCGGGCATGATACGGTCGATAGCCTCCAGAATACTTGATTGTTCAGGTCTTGTCGCTTATCGACGTTTTCGATCGAGACAATCTCCTCACCTTCGAAGAATTCTGAGCGAGCCGAATCGACGCACTGCAAGTATTCTTCGACGCCTGTATTTCGTGTTTCGTTGTCAGGTTGTGAAAGAGTTGTAATGATGAATAACGTCGAAATCGTTATCGTTAGAAAAGTCACTAACTATCGTTCTTTCTCAAAACGTTTGCTATATAAAAACGCCTCACCTTCGCCTGTAGCTCCCGAAACCGAGCATCTTTTCAGAGTCGAATAGAACTTATCTAACGTCATAGCCAACGATCTGTTAAGTGAATTATAATAACTCTAATATAATAAAAAACGTCCATTCCCCAAAGTCTTTCGTTAGAAATTTACCTTTAAAAACGCGCCACAACAAACTAATAACATTCTCACCTCTTCACCTGTACATTCCATAGCGTCCATGAACGTACTATAATCGTCCATCCATTCTTTAATAATTTTCGAAGACTGTAAATCAATTTTATTCAACGCTATTACCATTGGTAAGCTTGAAAACATCGTCCGAGGAGATCGTGGGGTAAGTGTTACGATGTTGTTGTTGTTTGGGTTGTTGTTGTGACTTTCTTACCGTGATCTATACATCATACTACAAGCGTATAACATGTTACTCATAAAAGTACTAACTTCTCATAACACGTTATTCGTTAGAACATTTAACTTAACATTTTTTTGTTATAAGGTAGAAGACAATATGGTTCTTACCTTGACAGCATCGAACAGTATCGCATACGTAAGTCATTATCGTTGGGAACGATAATGATAGACTTGAAGTTATTATCGTACCGGATGCGGACCATGTGAAACTCTCGATTTGACCGGGTGTGTCGATTATTATATGTTTTATGGTGGAGGTTTTTGATTCGAGGATTTTTAAGACCGAGTCGAACTTTGTGGAGAAGAGGTTTAAGGAGGTTACGATTGCACCGTTTGGACCGAGATTGTATTCTGACATTACTTTTTTGTAATCGACTTTGTTTTTTTTTTAAGAGTGATGGGGGTTAGAAAATAGTGGGGGGAGGGAAGTGCGAACCAGTGTGTGTGTGTGTGTGTGTGTGTGTGTGTGTTTTTTTTTTCTTCTTTACCTGTATCGCGAATGTCGATTGAGGGAGTGTAGGGTAGGTGGGTTACGGCTGGATCGAGGTTAATTATATAACACTCTGTATTTGAGAGAGAGAGAGAGTTAGGGTTAGCGTTCAAGAGAGAGGGAGAGTTTCGAGCGGACGGCAGTGACACATACCTGAACCTAAATGTCTAGTAAGCTGTGCCATATAAGTAGTCTTTCCGCTTCCGGCCATACCGACAATAATATGACATGTTGGACGAGAACGGACTATTTCTTCGGAAGGGAGAGAGCTACTGACAGGACCTGTGAATGATGACATGGGACTGTTCAGAGGGACTGTTCAGAGGGAAGAAAGAATGGGAACGTACGTGCGTGAAGGGTGAGAAGGGCTTTAAGGCATTTGTTCGCCAATTTAAGGCAATTTAAGGGCAGATGAGGTACTCCAGGTGAGTTGAGGTGTTTTAGATGAACGTTGACTCAATAACTCACGTGGATTTAATATGTGACGATGATTGGAAGGTTCCCAAGGGTGGATATTATAGTTTCCCAGCGAATGTGCATTTGACCATTTATTTCTCTCCTCCTTTGGTTTTGGAACGAGACGTTACTTATATTAATAGAAGGTAACATTTTCTGACGAGCTTGTGATATTTACGGGCCATTGTAAAAATAATTCTGGTGAAACGTTGCCGTAATGAATGTTAAAGTGATGATTACTGAACGATGTCGAAGCCAGGCTTTTCTATGAATGAAAGTGAAGCCTAAAATCAAACAGTAGAACGATTCATAACGATTCATAACGATTCATAACGATTCATAACGTGACGACGATTGTTACACGACGAAACGATTAGCGTAATACATCGTAAATAATTAGAGGCCTCTATTCTCGACAAACAGAGGCTAATATTCATGGAGGAGGAAGGAGGACATTGAATGGGGGAAGAAAATTATAATTGAATAAGGCCATGATTTATCTAACACCGTACTAACCCCTCCGTACTAATCCCTCCTTAGTCGTCCTCAATCACTTCATCCCTTAAATTCGTCCCTCTCCCTCTCCCTCTCCCCTTCCCTTCCCTTCCCTTCCCTTCAAAAATGTCAACCTCCCCCTTCTCCCTAACCCCCTTAACCTACAAAATAAGCCTCCCCCCCTCCTCCCTCTCCAACATCCCCTTAAACCTAACCTTAAACCTAAACAAATCCCTCCTAACCTACGACAAACGTTTAAACGGTATACTAGTAAGCTACAAAGACATGAGGTAAGAAACGTTTAACTCTCCTCATAACATCCCAATAACATTCTAACCATGAATGATAAAAGTTTCAAAAATAATTTACCATACGGTAAAATAATAAACGAAAATCCTTACATAAATTTCACTGTATCTTTAACCGGTTTAATATTCTCTCCTGAAGGTGAGCATCGTATCTGACAGTCTCTTGATTCTTCCTCTTGTCGTTTGTTGAAAATTTTAGTTCTCTTATTTGTACGTCTTTTTTGTTTTCTTACTATTATTAACAAAACGTTCCCCCTCACAGTCGGAAGCACGTTAACATGTACAATAAATAAAATCTCCTCCGGCCACGTTGGTGTATTAATATACGGATGTTTCAACGGTTCTTGCTTGAAAAAGGAATTGGAAGGATGGGAGTATGAGGAGGGAGGATGGAGGAAAGGGGAGAGGAGGGTGGAGGAAGGGGAGGAGGTGGGGTTTAAGATTGAAGGGTGGAGGGAGGAGGAGGGGGTTGTTATTTTTAAGGGGAGGATTGTGTGAGGGGGAGGGGTGGAGGGAAAATGAGTGTGTTTTTACTTTTATGACGAATTTATGTTCTTTTTGTTTTATCTGGATTTTTTATATTATGAAGATTCTTCCTTCATTTATATCGTTTGACGTCGCATTCTCGCTTTGCCTTGTAGTCGCAGTCGTCTTGATGGCAGTGGTGCCATTGAATGTCAATATCTTAAATCTTTGCTTTGTTAGGGTTATGGTTATGGTTATGGTTATGGTTATGGATGCACCGTTCAGCTCGTTTCAGAACGAGAGGTTAGGGTTAGGGTTAGGGTTATGGTTATGGTTATGGTTATGGTT
>BRXY01000248.1:0-15479 GCA_030267945.1 Triparma strigata
CCCTAACCCTAACCCTAACCCTAACCCTAACCCTAACCCTAACCCTAACCCTAACCCTAACCCTAACTCTAACCAGTACATAGAGAATCGCAACAAGGACCTAGACTAACACTAACACTAACACTAACACTAACACTAACACTAACACTAACACTAACACTAACCCATTTGGACCTAAAAGTAATTTACACCTCTGATAAATTTATTGGTCAATTTGTGATTGGATTGCATTCCTCATTAATAAATTTTACAACCTTTTCTTCCTTCTTTTCCTCCTCCTCCTCCAACCTTTATAAAATCCTCTAAAATGTTACTATGCTGTCAACAAATTCACCACAACATCACTAACTCTCACTTCTCCGTCTGTAACTCCCCTTGTACTCACTCCCTTCAGCTCAATTTCTCTCCACTTCAAACAACCATCCAAGCCAAACTTCTCCAGTTGCGTATTCAACACCTCCAAAAATAGCTTTGAGTGAAATCTGTGATGAGCAAAACAAGTTATTAGATTGGGTCAGATTATGCAGCCACCTTGTTGTTTTGATCCCTATTCTTGCTTCCTTGTTCTTACCTCTGGGAGTCGGTGACTATAACCTTCTTTCCTTCATGAATCAGCTTCCCAAATCTAATAGCCAAGGCAGATGCGGTCGCCTCACTGTAAAGACAGTCACACGCCATAAATGCCTCAGAAGCGGGTAAATTCTCTTCTGAAGTCAGATCCATGCATTTCGTCTCCACACCATCATACATTGGTAGCTCAAAAAGCTCAGCATTGTAGTCTACGCCTATGATGAGCAAAATAAGTGATAAGATTTGGTCAGATAATGCAGCCACCTTGTTTTTACAATCCCCTCCTTGCCTCCTCGGTCTCACCTATGGGCTCCAGCCCCAACGACAGAAGCGCTAAAACCTCCAGCCCCACTCCACACCCAACCACACACACCCTCGTCCCCTCTTCCAAATTCATACTTCTGACAACCCGACAGCCTGAAATCGCCCCCGGCCACAACACCTTCCCGAAAGGATCCACCTTGGTTTGCCTCTCAAGGTAGCTATCTATCTTCGGCCGCTGCTCGCTCACGGTTAAGATCCAGTCGGAGCAAATCTCGATATCCCTCTCCACCAAACCCCAACCAACATTTCCTCCCTGGCCCTCAAGGTCGCTTTTACGCACGACAACTTGTCCATCGATGAGTGGTTGTCCCCCGATAAGCATACCATCGAAGCTGGGCTTGAACGTGAATAGCGTCGGAATGAAGGCTATCGTCAGTCCGAGCGACGTTGCTGCTGCCCAGATCACCACCCCTAACTTCATCACGTGTTCGGGCGCAGCTCGATGCGATGCGGAGGCTTAGCAAACGTCGCCGATCAAATTCACGTAATTAGTCAAAACTCCCTAAAAGTCTCGATTTCGCTTTCACTTCACTCTCCCACTCTCCATACGCGTTCCTGCGACATACCGCTACTTCCAGGAAAGTAATTATATCCAAGCGCTTCCGTTCCTTTTTAATCCCTCGCTCTTTCCGTTCTCCTCAATCTTTACAGTCATCTTTCCATTTGCGACCCCCCAAAACTTCCCTCCATCTCATTACTATGGCAAGCTACAAGGCCACAGGCGCAAGCTACAACACTCAGAACACTGCACGGATCAAGAATGCGCTCAATTCTCTCTCTATGAGCCTCTCTCCGAAGGCTGCTATGGACATAATACCGTCAGGAGGTCAGTAATAAAAGGGTTAGAAACCCTTCGAAGGGCTACTCCTCCCCTCCAACCCTGCCCCTCTCTTACCCCACGCAATTATCCACACAATTATCCACAGACATTACGCAAAAGCTCTTCGACGACCTAATTTACAATCGCAAGTACGGCTCCCGCTCCCTCACGCGCCTCCCTCAAGACGTCCTCAACCGCGTCCAGGCCCTTAAGGAAAAGGACCTCGAGACGTTTTACCCCTCCCGCGACTGGGATAAGATCATTCACCTCATGGAGGGTGTGGAGCCCGTCGTGGACGTGCTTCTGAGCCTCCAGCGAAATGGGTTGGCTGCTGCTTCGGACGTGTGTGAAGAACAAGACGATGTTGACCCTGAGACTTCGGATTTCATTAAGGCGGAGGAGGTAAGAATTCACCAAACCTAATATCACACAGTCGGCAGTCGCTTCGATGTCCTCTTTCCCTCCGCTGACTCAAACTCAAACTCAAACTCAAACCTAAACCCTGACTCTCTACCTCTATCTAACAGGAAGCAAAGCGACTGGAAGACTCGTGGCTCAAAGATTGGAATTGCGATGAGAGTGACATCTTCGACAGTGACTCTGAATCTCAAACTTCGTCTCATGGGACAACTTCCTCCACTCCTCCGCCCTCCTCTCCGCAAAAGATCTCGCCGCCTCTCACAACCTCTTTCCCTCCTCCTCCGCCGCTCTCCGGCCCTCCCAAGCCCGCTCCCCCCTCCCTCACTGTGACTTCCTCTCACGCTCAAATAATAGACATAAGGCCTGGCGTCATCAACGACGATGAAATAGTTCGCTCCTTAGTTCTTGCCCTCCTGAACATAGAAACTTCTTACTTTTACCCGTCCGCCACCTCCAAGAATTCTTGGGCCCAGACGTCTTGGAAGTCTGTGAACAGCCTCGAACTAGTAACACATCCTTTCCTCACCCTCGCGAGCCACATCGCCAAGGTAAAATCCTTCCTAAAACCTTCCAGCTCGAGTTCGAGCCCAAAGTCCAACTGGTTCGAAAAGACCTGTCAAGATTTCATCGACGATTTGAACGACCACCTCGCGGTCCTACTCGAGTCATCCGATCAAAGGCGCATGTCCTTTGTCCAGCTCTACAGCGCGATCTACCCCTTCACTCACAAGGTCACAGAGCTCCTCGACATAATAGACGAGTCCTCTGACCTCAATGTGTACGTGGCCACGACCCCTGCTGGCCGTGCAAAGTCTGCCCTTGACGCCGCCCTGAGGAATGAGGTGTGGGACGTCTGGCGGCAGTACTCGAAGGATCTCAAGCTTTGGCTGGAGACGGGAAAGCTGCCTCCTCAAGGGTCGAACAACCTCTTTGTGGTTGAGCTCGACGGCTGGGACTACAACGTCGACGCCAATGCTGTGCCTGAAATATTCGAAGGGATGGAGTGGGAGGTTGTTAAGTGCGGCGTGCAGGCCGGTATATACAATGGAATATTATCTGAATCTGGCGATGGCGCGGTGGAGCCTCTCGCACCTCTCCCGGATATTAAGTTCGAGGAGAATCCAAACGCACCAATCCTAAACATCAGTACGATCACCCTGGCCAGCAACATAAAATCGTACATCTGCGAGGTCGGAAAAATCGCCACTGCCACGTTCAAGAAGTGTATCATCTCGGAGGTGCGGCGGATACACGACATCTACTTCTGCCGCCGCGAGAACCATGGCTACTACTCCCTCTTTGTCAGCGTCCGTGAGGGCACGAAGTTCCACAAAAACGTGAAAAAGGTTTCGGGCATCATCGGGGCAAAGTGTGAGTTCGACCCCCCCCCAACCACCTCCTCCTCCTCCTCATTTGTGGACTCCCTTAAAATCAGCCTCTCAGTCACCCAGGTGAGAGTGTGCGAGAAGCGAAGCGACGAGCTGAGAAGGCGTGTGTATTGGACAACGACTTACATGGCCGGGACTTCACACTGCTACATTATTCTAACTCCCCTTCCATTGCGACTCGCTTCGCTCGTCGCAGCCCGCGGCCAAATTGATCTTCCACAATCCGTCCGTCCTCAAGGCGTACCAAAACACCTTCTCTTTCCTCATGGCGATCAAGCACGCCGTGTTCGCCATCGACACGTACCGCATAGACGTCAGCAAGGGCATCAGGGTCGAGGATGAGAGGAGGTGGCTGGTCTTCGCCTTCAAGGTTTCGTTCACTTGTCGTGTCATTCTGAATTTCGTCAATATGACTCTCGGAGAAGCTGAGTCTAGCCTCGTGTCGATTGAGTATGCGAAGGACTGGTTTGAGCTTGCGGAGGAGTGGCAGAAAATTGCTGAGAAGGTGAGGGCTAAGGCATACAATACGACAACGTTCGACTTTACTTCTTCGGCGTTTTTGGATCTTGACCCTTCTTCATAGCTCGACTGCTTCGCTTGATACTCGCTTCGCTTGGTTTTCGCTTCGCTCGGTTTTCGCTACGCTCGGGCCTCGGTATAATACTTCCATACAAGTCGCCCTTTGCTGCGTCATTTACGTGGGGTTTCTAGGTCACTTCTCTCCCTCGGGTACTCGGTACGCTCGGTACCTACGCAGCGTCATTATTCTAACTCGTCGCTTCGCTTCGCACGCTCGTCGCAGATGCTGAGGCTCTCGACCTCCGAAATCTCGTACGTCCTGTCTTGCGTCAACCTGACTCACCACCTCGTGACCGTCCTCGAGGACGAGCCCAGCTCGACGAGGACCTTTCTGCTGGAGGAGGTGAGAAACTGCGAGGAGCAAATCGACGAGCCGGAATGCGTTAATTCTGCTTCCGTCTCCACAGAACCACCGCCACGCTAATTCTAACTCGTTACGGTCAATCTTCATGCGACTCGCTTCGCTCGTCGCAGGCGTCAGAATCGTGGGACCTGAAGTGGAAGCTCGCCGTCGAAGTGCTGAAGCGAGGGAATGAGTACGGTGGTAAAATCATTGCCGCGGAGCTGCAAGGGTTTGAATAACGCACAAATGAAGTCAAAACATAAATCATGCCATAACAAAAAACAAAAATAATAATCTTGACGTTATGAAGTTGTGCAGTATTTTTTCGTTTAGGAGACCTCCGTGGCCTCGACAGACTCTGGCGCCGCCGCCGCCGCCGGCGGCGCCTCCTTCTTCTCCCCCGTTGTGAGCTTGATGGCCACCATGCGCTGGTCAGCGTCGATTTTGACGCACTCGGCGGAGACTCCAGGCCCGAAGAAGGTCTCGTACTTCTTAACCCTCGCCGGATCAGCCCACATTTTGTAGGGTGTGTCGAGCGACTGGAAGACCATGCTGAAACTGCGACGAGTACAACATATCATATATATCATTTTGTCGAGTTAGAATTGGGTGGGGGGTATCTCCTTCAAACAGAAACGTGGTCTTCTAGGTCGCTTCTCTCCCTCGGTATTATATTATATATATATTCACGTGGGGGTTCTAGGTTGCTTCGCTCCCTCCCTCGGGTGCCCGCTACGCTCGGTACCAACCCTATAACAGAAACCCTAGTCTCACCTCAGCTCTCCGTCGGTGTTCTCCTCCCTCAACTCCTTCAACTGGGGGTAGGCCTTTCCAGGAATGACCAACCCCAATCGCTTCACGGTGGTGTCCAAGTGCGCCTCGTCTCCGTAGCGGTGACGAGTGACGTCCTGCTTGATTTTGGAGATGGTCTCGGTCTGGCACTTTTCGAAGAGGCCCTGGGCGTCGTTGGCAGTGATGCAGGGGACGGGCTCAATCTCGGCGTACTTCAGCGCGCAGCCGCCGAGTGCGATGGGGATGCCGTACACGAATCCAGCCGCGCTCGCGATCCCGCCCGAGTTGCTGAGGTAGTCAACGAAACCGAGAGTAGTCAACAGAAGGCCCCCTCCCAAAACAGCGTTGCCCAAGGAAAAGCCGCGAATCTCGAAGGGCGGCTCCCCGGCGTTGTTAACTCCGGCGCCTCCAACCATCGCGGACTTGGGGGCCTCCCAGTCGTCGTTATCCGCGAACAGGGGTCCAAGGCTGATGTGTTTGCTCCCCCGACGAAGCGGAGATTGAGTCACTGTTTTGATTCCAGCCAAACGACCGCGCGGCGTGAGGTTGAACGACATTGCCGAATATGCTGAAATGATCAAAACGAGAGCCAGTACTTTAGACATGATGATTTGCTACGTTGGTGGAAATTATAAGTTGGGGATTTTAGGATTTTGTTTTCCAGAATTTCCCTTTGAGTCGAAAACGTCCGAAATTCACGATTAAAAAAGTCTCTTGCCAGAATAGTTCGAAAATATTCCTTATTCCTGTCCCTGAATCACCTCTATCGTTGGCACATCACATACTTTCCCTGTTCCTCCCTCCAATCCCACCGTCCTTGGCCTTCGCCTCTTTTCAAGGCCCTTTTTATCCTATCCTACATGTCTCGTGCCACGGCGCCTGCGCACTGGTCTCGCGACTTGCTCGAGCGCTTGGCATCCTTGGAGCCTTCTGTGAATCAATTTGTGTGGGTGGATCTATCTGGAATGAAGGATTGGACAGGTTAGTGGAAAAAGAGCTCTCCGCAAAACCCTCACCTAACCTACCACCTAACCTCTCACCTAACCTCTCACCCCTCTTCAGACCTCCCGCCGTGGCCCGCGACGGTCGTCGCTCTGAAGCCCCTTACCATCAGCTTCCCTGATTCCTCCACCCTCCCTGTCTCCTCTCTCTGCCTCCTTCCCTTCACCTCCTTCCCCGTCGACAGCGAAGACATGAGCTTCTCGGGGAGCATTTACGAGACCCTGGATCCCTTCGGCACGTTCAGGAGCGACGTCTTCAACAGGAACTGGCGGTTCACCTCCGACAACTGGAACATGGGCCATCCGGAGTTCGTCCGCTGGCAGGTGAGAAGTGAGAAGAGACAAATAAGAGACAAATAAGAGACAATTTACGTGGGCTTTGTAGTCGCTCCACCGCTACTGCTCCGTTACACCATCGTCATCTAACTCCCCCCCCCCCCACCTCCCCCATCCAGAATGAGGTCGTGAGCACCACAACGAAATTCCTCGCCAGTAGAATAGGGCAAGAAGACGCCTCCCTTACCAGGGTGGGGCGGGTCAGAGGCTACGCCAAGAAGATGAAGGCCTTGGAGATCCTAGTGCTGCAGCACTCCTCGAAGCCGATTCTCCCCCAAAACCCTGCCGCCCCTGCTCCCGAGCCACCCGCCCCCACCGCCAAACCCAAACCCAAAAAGAAATCCTCGCCATCGCCCCCTCCTCCCAAAAAGTCGAAGCCGAACCCTCCAAAAAAAACAAAAAAAAAGTCCAACCCCCCGCCCAACCCCGTTCCCCCTGCCCCGCCCTCACAGTACAAGAGCCCCTGGGACTGCTCTAACTGCCTCAACTCCAACCCCGCCGCCGAATACTACTGCCTATTCTGCGATATGCCTCAAAAATCCCCCCACACTGACGTAATCGACCTCGTCAATCCCAACCGCAATCAAACCAGCACAAGCACCAGCGCCGCACAGCGCAAGAAAGGCGGTGTCTCTGCCGACGACGCTATCGATCTCATATCGAGTGACGAGGAGGAGGAAAATGAAGTCAAGGTTAAGGAGGAGGTGAGATTAATCGTCGGCGTGTGTATTGGACAACGACGTACATGGCCGGGACTTCACACTGCTACATTATTCATTCTAACTCGTCGCTTCGCTCCTCGGCTCACTGCTCCTCGCTTCGCTCGTCGCAGCTGGAACCCGTTGGCTTCGGAGAGGCTGACGATCCCCCTTGGGTAATCGAGGTCAAAGCCCCCGACCCGGAAGCCGCCGCCATTGCCTCCCCCTCCCCCTCCAAGAAAAGGAAGAACACCAAAACCAGCGCCTCCCCATCAAAATCAAAATCAAAATCAAATTCCCAAAACGACGACGACATCATTGTCATGGGCTCCACGGGCACCTTCGCCCCCGACATGCCCCACAGCCGCTGCGACTGCCCGGTTCACAAGTTCACGAAGGGAATTCTCGACGTCACTCGTCAGGACCATAATCACTACCTTTACCCCCCCAAAATCACAAAGCTCAACGCCAAGACGTGTCCCAAGTGCTACTGCTTCGTCTGCTCGGCCCCCGCATCTTCTTGCTCCAGCTGGCACGGCGTCGGTCAAGTCGGTCTGAAGCACTGCAACGGCAACGGCGCCGACTACGCCTTCACTCAGGAGAGGGAGTGGTTCTCGAACCCGTTCAGGGACGTCCTTGAGGAGGTCGACACGAGGACCGCCAGCGAAAAGAGCAAGAGCACCATCCCTTCGGACATTGCCTACGAGATCCAACAGCAGAAGAGGACCGCCGACCAAATTGCGAGCGACTTTGAACGGTTTGAGGTCGGAAACCGCGTCCGCCGCAGCTCTCCCTACGAAGATCCCTTACAGGCAATGCTGAGGAGGATGTTGGGATTCGGATACGACTCGGACGCATCTGAGCCTGGAACCGAGACGAGGACTCACAATTTCACGGCGCTTAAGGATCGCGCCCTCGATGCTTTCAACGTCGGAAAACGTCTCCTCCCGGACATTGCTCAGTCGGGGACGATTACCAATCCGAGCAAGAGCAAACAACAGAGACGAAACTATGCCAGGGCAGGTGAGAGTGTCAAATGTCTCGTCCGTCCCTGGGACTTTTGCACTGCTACATTATTCTAACTCGTAGCTTCGCTCGCTGCTCCTCGCTTTGCTTCTCTTGTCGCAGCGATGAGGATCGTCAACACCATGGCCCAAGTCTTCACGATATCTAGTGACCTCCCGGACTACGCCGCCAATGACCCTGACGGTCACACCAAGCACGCTAAGGCCGAGGAGCAGTACGCCCAGCTTGTCTCGACCATGTCGAAACTCTGGGCCGAAGTTGTCCTCCACCCCTTCAACAACGAAAAAACAACTGCAGCCCTCAACAAGTGCCTGACGTCCATAAAATACAATTCCCCTAAAATGGACGTCTTGCCCTACGATTACCTCCTCAACACGATGTGGAACGAGAGCTACGCTCTCCTCGCGAGCCACGAGATTTGGATGAAAACTCCAGTCGAGAAAAAATCGGAAGACGTGATCAAGGAGCAGGTAAGAGATTGCGAGGAATGCATCGAATTCGTTTCGATATTTGGCCATCACCCCGACTAACAAAGTCGCAGAACGACAAGTGGCCCGTCAAGGAGCCGACGGAGTTTCAAATGACCAGGTCGCGAATCTTGTCGGAAATTTGCGGTAAGATTCCGTCGGATAAGACACTGACGGAGCGCGCTCAGCTGTACCAGAAGTCGATCGGCGATATTCAAGGTTTCCTCATCGCCAAGCTATCAACTATAACTCCCGGAGCCGACCCTTACGACGAGTACGAGGAGGTGAGAACTACGACCCGTTTGCCTTGGTTGTACTCCTCGGTGGCTGCATTATCTAACCCAATCATCTTAACGCTCGCTGCTCCTCGCCGTTCCGCTCGTCGTAGTCCGTCTCCGCCTTCCTCGCTTCCAGCAAAGTCGCCAACATGGACCTCCTTGATAAGTTCGCGCGGCACCCCGCGATCAACACATCCACAAATAGTCTCGAGGCCAAATCCGCAGAGAAGCACAACCAGCAGTCCTCTCGGAACTTTCGGCGTGCTCTGTCTGGCCTCGCCCAAGTTCTCCTGCATGCGCACGTTCTTGCACCTGCCTACTGCTCTCAAGTGGCCGAAAGTCCAGGCGAAGACTTCGAGGACACCAACATATCCTGTTTCATCTCCAACCTGTGCATTGGCACCAAGCTCGCCCACTTGCTAGTCCCCGCGCCCTCCGTAGAGAGTAGGACTACGGCCGTCAGGCTGTCCGCGCCTTTCGCCTCCGACCCCCGCTTCGTCTCCGACTCCGACTGGATCAACGCCCCCGACGCACTTGACGTCGCTTGCTGTATATTCCCTGCCCTCCTAGGCTACTACTGCTCGATCTCTGAGATCGTCGTCGATGAGGGTTGCGGCAACTATAACTGTGAATGCGGTTCTCAGGAGGACATGGGAGGATACGTAATGATCTTTAAAATCGTTAACGAGGCAGTAAAGAGAGGTGATCCCGTCGCCCTCGGCGTCATGATCCAGGCGGCTGAGCGAAATCCCTCCGTCAACGCCAAGAGAGTCGACGAAATGGCGGTGAAGGTTCTTCAAACGACCGAAGCGGGTTTTCCCTTCCCCATGCATCTCTTCCCCAAATCAGCCTTGGTTCGTTGGGCGAACGCCACCAAGTCAAACCTTCCCGACAAATTCATTCCGTCTGTCTACGGGACCCTCCTGCAAACCGAACCGAACGACGCCCTGAAGACCCTGAAGAGCATGGCCAGGTATTTGAAACTCTGTCACGAATGGCGATTGTCTGAAACGCATTCATCACGTTCCACCGAGCTTAGGGCCTTCCAATCAAGGCCCTCCAGACCCAATTCCAAGCAAGCCATGGCGACCTGCGGAGAAATCAGAGATCGTTGCCTCAAGGCCGTCATCGCGATGGAGCTGGAGGCAAAGCCCGGGGCAAAAGATGTCTTGGACGGGTTCCTTCTGGCTACCCCTTCTTCCGACGTGATTTTCGGCATCAGGGATGCAGTTGGAGAGGCAGCCTTCAACAAGGATTACAAGAATTTCTTGACCGCTGGTCTCGAGGCTTCGCAGGATCTCGGGCCGAAGCTTAGCTGTCTCTTCGCGTTGGAACTTTGGGACGACTTTGCTAAGGCCCTGAGGCAGATTCCGGGGACGAATAAAAAATTCTCGTTGATGGCCTCGCCACCCGACCACGAAAGGAGCCTTAGATATTGTCAGAGAACCCTTCCAAAGCACCTGAATGAAATAGGGACAACATTTGCTAAGGTGAGAAACGACTTCGAGGAGCATCTCTGCTTCCAACTTCTTTGCCGTGTCTAACGCCATTGACGCCATTTCCTTTGCGACTCGCTTCGCTCGTCGCAGATCTTCGACGACCTCGGAAGCATCACCAAATCAAACAAGAAACTGCCGCAAATCAAGAGGCTCAATCAGATTTTCATCGACTTCCACCTCGAATTACTCGACTCGGCGAAGGGAGTGAACTCCGCGTGCCTCTGGTCGGCCCTGAAGAATGACGGACAATATCCTTGGGCCGAGTGCTACGACCGTCCGCTTTGGATGAATATCTACGCCGCCTTCCTCCGAGCTGGTTGCCTCGGGAAAGACGCGTTCGTTACCCTCCGCGCCAAACTCATGCCGCGAATACAATCGTGCTGTGACCTTATTGACTATGGTGTTGCCGAGGCGTTGAAGATCAAGGGTAAAGACCCGAAAAACCCTCAGGTCGGGCCTTGGTCTAGAAGGGATCGATTCTACGACTTCTATCCGGGCTATTTTTCGTCCCACGTCTTGAAAATCTTCAAGAGCATTATCTTCCCTGTCCATGAGACGCACATCGACTTCCTCAGCGAAGAGGACCGCCTTGGTGCTTCAAAAACTTGGAACTATTACTTTGCAATCCTCGGTCCGTACTGCGAAAACTTGATCGGCATCTTCTGCCTGCGGCATGTTGTTGGGCCAGGTGTTGTTGGGCCAGGTGGCCAAAACGCGTTTCCTCACATTGCTCAGTATCTCGAGCTTCTGTACGAAGAGTCCTCAGGTGAGACGCACTGGCTGTTTGAGAAGCGACCGAGGCCTAAGCATGGTCCAGTCAATCAATCTTCTAACGCGTCGCTTTAGACTTCGACGCTCAGGAGAAGGGACCTGAGAGACCGGGGAGGCACCGCCTCGACACGGCGCCCTCCGCAAAATTCAAAGATTACATCATGCCCTCATTTGTCGAACAAGTCGCCTCGATCGTCGAGGATAATGTGGTTCAAATCTGGGAGAAGAATCCCGACCAGTTCGCGGGTTGTATAAGATTTGCAGTCAAACTTGTGGAAATGGCGACTTTGGTCGCTCTCGCCCGTGTCGGAGGGCCCAAGTACGTGCAAGAGTCCGTCTCTGAAATCGACCACCCATTCCCTCTCAAACTCTACGAGCATGAGGTTCAAGCGCACGCCATCATCAGCAAGCGAGGCGGCATTTACGAGTCCTTATTTCTGAATATTGTTCTTCGCACTCTTGTCGAACATACAGCTGAGCAAAGGAAAGCGATGGATGACTCGGGATTGAGTATCTACCGTGAACTCGAAGTCCACAGCAGGTTATTTGGGCTCCTTGACCTGAACGAACCAAAAAAAATGATCTACGGGTTGAAAAATCGCAACTTGGCTAGAAACCCCTTCGTCGGGTGCATGATAGAACTGCCTGTTGGAGAAACGTTCACCGCTCCAGAACTGTTAGCTCGCCTCATGCCGACCATCTTGAGCTACCAGGATTACATCGGGCCCAAGACTGGGCCGATCGTCGATCGCCCTGCCCCGGGGCAGCCCCGGGGGTTGTATCTAGCTCAGCCATTCCCTAAAAATGAACTCGTAGACGCAGATTACACACACATCGTCCCGAGCATTTACTTCCTTTCGTCGACTCTGCGATATGGTCGACATATTAAGAAAATTGGACCTTCCGCCATGGCTCTTTCGATGGAGCTGCTGTTGCTGCTTGCGTCGCATGACCACGCCTTCGCGAGCAACTTCGACATCGGAGTGGCCAGAGTTGAGGACTGGTATGATGTTTTGCTGGACACCATGGACAAGAAGTCCTGGTTCAAAGTCGTCGCCACTTTCTGCGCGGGCGAACTGAAGCTTGGCGGTGCCCCAGTCGTCCTCCCCGAACCTCTCCGAAGGGAGTTCGCGGTAAAAGTTCTCGGGTTTATTGACGAGGCCATGACGGCGAGCAAGCGCAAGAAGGACAAGGACAGCAACGGCATCGACTTCTACGAAGCAATTAACCGTCCCGGTTGCTTTTTAAAGGACTTGTTAGTCCTGAAAGGAGCGCTAAAGTTTGAGGAGCAGGTGAGAGAGTGTGTGGGGAGCGAAGCGACGATGCTGCCATTTTTCTCCGCGATTTCAAATCTAATGTCATAACGCCCCTTTCCTTCCATTGCGAATCGCTACGCTCGTCCCAGGGCGAGTGGTCGGATTCGCTCCTGAGGTTGAACATGCTCGTCTCTCCTTCCTCTGACTTCCTCAAGAAGCTGAAGAGCATATTGGACCCTCTCAACTCGAACTTCCTCGATAGGTTCAAGGATTTGGTGCATATGAAAGAGTTTCTCCTAACGGTCAAGATCGCCGAGGGGGAATATGAGCTCGCGTCGAAGCTTGCGTGCGAGGCAATTCTCAGGTCGCCCTCTGTCGGCCTCTTTAAGTCGTTGATATCTTCCATCAAGAGCGTCAAGGCTGGCATCCGGCTCAAGGCCGTCCTCCGGATGATGCCGGGGCTGAACATGATCGCCGGGGGCTCTTCCGCCGACAGCGCCAAGTCCATCACGCAGTCCATGCTCAAACGCCGGTACTCGTCCGGAGTTTTGTATTCGGGGGACGATTTATATGGCGATAAATCTGGCGTCTCGCTGATTGCGGGGGCTGAAGCGAAAGATATCTTAAAAGCAATCGCAGCTTTGCGGAGTTATATTACAGGGATCTGCAAGGCGGCGAAGACGAAAGAGGAGAAGGAAATGGCGGCGGTGATCAAGTTCCTGCTCAATCCAGGCACCGAAAGTTGGTTGGCGAACAAAGCTGACATGCCCAAGGGTTCGATGAAGTGGGCGACTGACTGCATGTCCTTTGCGGACGGCGTAGACATGGCAGCTCAGAAGTTGGAGCTCGCTGGCCTATTGGACCTGGATTTAGAGGTCGCGATGGGGTGCATCTTCAACGTGTTGTCTGAGCATCGCATTTCTACGATTTCGTTGGGGGTTGAGCCCCCAGGTCGGGTCGGTATAGTAGGTAGCAGGGAGATAAAAGGGGCTCGCTCCCTGGTCGGTGACTTGACCACTAGCCTGAAGAGTAGGCACAAAGGCGATGCTTCCAAATTCACCCTTCGGGCCGCCACTTGCCTCCCCTTACAAGTAACTTTACTCTTTGACCACTTGATGTTAAGGTCCAGCGTACAAGACGAGTCACGCAGCACGGCTATGACTCGTGATAGGGAGACAGTTCTAAATTATCATGAGAAAGTCCACAATGTTATGACGAGCGAGCCTTTTGATGCCTCTTTGTGGCGCCTTCGAAACTTTTTGATGAAACCGACATATAAATCGTACTCCAAGATCGTCGCCGTCTCGCCTGTTTCGGGCCTCCTCAATGCTGTTGGCTTCAGCAACAACGGCGAGAAGAAGGACGTCGACAAATTGATGACGGCGTTCTTCTCAATCCTCCCCTTATTCTTCGAGGAGATGAAGAAGAAATCGAAAGGGGTTCACGGGGCGTGGAGCGTGCAACAGAATTGGGCCTGCCTTGAGTATCTACTCATCGCAGAAGTCGCCGAGGCGGCGGGGAGCTTGCCTGCCGGCGCGACTAAGAGTTACCATGTGCTCGTCAAGCGTGACTGCTCATATCTCTCGAACAAAATTCATAACAAAGGTAACAGTGCCAGTGAGCCTCAGTATTTCTTTGAAGACTTTAGGTCTAACTGCGCGGCATTCGGCGCGTGGGCGGAGACCACTGGCGCCTCGGGGGGGGGTCAACGATACGATTTCGTTCATGGACTGCTCAAAGGAGAGATGTTGAAGCTCACTTCCATCGGTGCTCTCAAAGACTCGTTTAACGGTATGATCCGTGTCAGAGCTGTAACAGATACTTTGAACTGCGCGTTCTTTGAAGACGATGCGACTTCTACGGTCCTGAAGGAGCACTTTTCTTTGGAAATGAATTCCCTTCTAACGAAGGAATGGGAAAGGGCCTTTGCGGAACACCTGCTCTCAAGAACGATCTCCAGCGGCGCCAAAACATGGGCCGAGAGTAAAATCCGGACAGTCCACAGCTTCTTCTGCCTCAAGTCGTCCTTCGCCGGAAAGGACGCGGCGAATAAACTCGAGGAGGGCAGGAAAGCGTTCGAACGATTTAGATCGAAGCACGAGTACAGCTTGAGGAAGAAAAAACCGTGGCTCAAGCGCTTCAGGGAAATTTGCGCGGAGTTGAAAAAATTGGAGTGAGTGAAGTGGGTTTGACGGGGGGGGGGGTTGGAGGGCGTTTGTTAAAATAATGTAAATTTCATGTGGGTAAAAAAGAATCTTTCGTTACTCCTTTCCCTTCCAATGTTTCAATGTTCCCCCCTTTCTCCCTCTCCCAAATCCCCCCCCTAATCAACAACAAATCACTCAAACAAGTCGCTCCCCCCTTACACGCTTTTTCACTGCCCTTCCGGGAATAGAATAGCCCTAATACTCGGCAAAAGCTCCTCATAAACAAGCTCCAACCTCGCCTTCATAGTATTATCACATACGATCCTCCCCTGATCAGCCGTAGCGATTACCCCACCGCTCGTCTCCTTAGAGAGATGCTTCGAAGGGTCAGAGTTCAAAGTGACGTCTGGTTTTAGATCGACGTTAGCCTTCTGCTTCATTATGGCGACGAATTCTTGGATAGCGGAGGGAAGGACGGCCTCGCATTTAGAAACGTCCTCAGATCGAACGTAGATGGTTACTGAGTTCTCCTCGATTTTGATTAGGCATTGGACGACTAAAGCCTTGAGGAGGCTAGAGTAGTTGGCGTCGCCTGAGACGAGGCCGCAGCGCTGGGTGGCGGAGGTGAGGAGCTGGGCGAGGAGGGTGTCGCGGTACTTCATCTTGGAGACGCGGGAGGCGCCGATCTCGGAAGACTTCTGGATGCGGGCTTTGACCTGTGCAGGGGGGAGGGGAGGGGAGGGGAGGGGGGGGGGGGGGGGGGG